>SOPF01020818.1:0-29163 GCA_012979155.1 Hypericum perforatum
AAGATTGAGATTGACAACCTTGAGATTTTGCGATATTATTGGTAGCCGTAGTGTTAGATCATCAACCCAAACGATCAATTCGCTTAGCTTAAGATCTAGGAACACATCATCCGGTACTTGACGAACAATTTTCACTTGCAATTCCCTGTGGAGACGATCTTACTTATCACGATATTACTAATGCGATTGTGTAATTCTTGCACAATCTTACCCTTATTACCCTCATTAATTTTGTGTGGTTGGTTTTAAAACCGTGACCTTGGGAGAAATAAGTATAACGTTTTCGTGTGAGCTCCAATTTGAATGATTCCAAATCACTAAGTTCACAACATATTAGTCTACTACTTTTGTGATTCGAGTTTTGTGATTTGAGCCTTGTGTTTTAGAGTTTTGAATGAATTTTGGGTGGGTTAGGAATGATAGAGTTAGTTCATTGACGTTTGGTAGAAAAATCATAACTCTCTCATACGAACTCCGAATCAAGCGATTCTAAGACGAGTCGATCCATAAGACCTAGATCTATAAATTTGTTTTGGGATGCGTCTTTTTAAAAATGAAGCCCACGGGCGTGGTTTTTGAAGGCCACAGACGTGGTTTTTCTCGATCTTGAATTGGTCAACTCCTGCACACTTTATTTCAAAAATCCATAACTTCCTCATACCACCTCTGATTTGTATGATTCTAATTCGAGGATGTTTGTAACATCCAAAAATACAACTTTGATGATTTGAGTTTTGACATTTAAGGATTTATCTGATAGTATCATGTAAGAGTTTTTGGAGCTCGGTTTTAGGTACAATTTTTATCGGTGTTGAGATATTTTGCCAAATGGTAAGCAATGTGGCAAATATGGCTTAAGGCTTAATTTTAGGACTTATTAGAACTTAAGTAGAGGTTTAGGAGTGTTTAAGAATGACTTAAAAGAGTCAAGGATCAAAAGAGAATAAGGATGCCCACTTGTGTTAGGTAAACTTTCCATTTAAGAAAGTATGGAGAAAATATCTATGTAAATGACTTAAGGCTTAGTCATTTGAGCTCATCCATTGAAAATAGAAAGAAAAACAGAGAGAGAAAGGGAGAAAACATGGGAAAGAAAAAGAGGAGAAAGAGGAAGAAGATTCTTGGATTTTGGAGTTTGGTAAGTGAGTTTTAACCTTAAGTCTTTTAGAAATAAGTATAGATCCTTTCATTACCTTGAATTAGAAGTAACCATGGAAGATTTTGAGCAACTTTTAGTATGACCAAGGTGAGGAACTTGAGATTAGTTGAGGTAAGATTTGATGATTTATGGAAGTTTGATGATAAGCTAAGCTTTAAAGATGTATTTAAGGACCATTGTGAAGTTTTGGAGATTTTGTTGTAGAAATCCAAATTTAGGAACTTTAATGAAGAGTGCTCAAGTCTTCTTGAGCTTGAGAGATTGATGTTGATTAGAGTATTGTTTATATAATTTAGTTGATCGCTTATTGGAATCCAAGCACCGAGGAACATAAAGCGAAGAATGGAGATCTTTAGGAATATTTGTGATATTTGGTCAAGGTAGGGTGATATTATCCCTAACCTCTATTTTGACTAGCATTATTTGCTATAAACTTGCGTTGTTGGTTGATATAATAATTATGTGGTTATATGATGGATTGTGAAAGTGAGTCTTTGTTTTGTGTGATTTGGTGATTTTCGATTATGCATGGTTTTGATAAATGAGTCTTGGGGATTATGAATACATGGTTTTGAACATTATGAATATGTGTATGATATGTGTGAGTCGATTTGTGAGATGGCGGACGATGAGGTCTACCCGTGACCAACCGGGGATGTTGGCACATATGCACATATTTTGGGGATACATTAGATTTGATACGATTATGTTATGGCCAGCGGAGTTTGATTATGAAAGCGCTATAAGATATGGCATCCCAGTGTTGTGAGAGGGAGTGATACATTCTAGACCTATCCAAAGTCCATCTATGATATGATGTTTGCGATGCCATATTCGGATCGGAACGTGCCTATGTGTATGATTATGAATTTGCCTTTATTTACGATTGAATTACTTGTGATGTGCTAAATGTTAATTTGGAACATTTGTCTATGCATGAATTTGTGTCAATATATGTGGTTGGTTAGTTAATTATAGGTTAGTTTTAATATCCTCTACTAAGTACTTCCAAGTACTTACCCCCTCCCCCACAGGTGACGAAGTATAAGTTGCTTTGACGTCAGAAGAGTTTGGTTTGTTCTTTGTGTGAAACCGTCGTCTTCTTCCGGATTTCTCAAAGTCTTTGGATGGTACTTTCCTATTGTAATCTAAGTCGTGTCGCTCCGTTATACATTTGTAGGACCTTATGTATGAATTTTAGTATTTAGAATAAGAATATTGTAATGTATATGTAATATATATGAAATATGCTTCTACAAATGATTATGCTTCCGCACTATGATATTTGTTTGTTTGTATGAGGCTGGTTGGGCAGCGACTCATTGGTTTAGGTGAGCGTGACCTAGCGCCATGTCAGCTGTCAGATTTTAGGTCGTGACAACTTGGCACTCTTCCAAGCAACACCGAAGCTCCTCCCACCAAACAAGAGCATTGCAAGGCAACCATAACGAGAAGTGGTTTGGACTTGGGGAAGAATATGGTGAAGACTCAAGTAAATCCTCCACTAAGGAAGACAATTGCGAAGGAGGAAGATGAGCTACAAGTAACTTGTATCGTTGGAGGAGAAGATAAGTCATCTGAGAAAGCAATCAAGCCAACAGATGAGAGGTATAGCCGTGAACACCAGCGGACGCTGGCCAACTAGTGTACACTGAGCTTGTCCAAGAAAGAAGGCCATTTGGGCAGTAGCCAAGGCCAATGGATACTGCTTACCAAGCGTACGCTGGGTACATAATCTGAAGGAAAAGAGGAAAGAAGGCAGCATGAGAGGAAGGAGGAAAGAAAGTACCCTCCACCACTATTTCCTCAAAGGGTGAACAAGCAAGCCTCACACCCGAGCTACCAGAAGTTCTTAGAGCTTTTTAAGAATCTCCACATTAACATACCATTCTTTGATGCTTTTGAGCAAATGCCGACTTATCGAAAGTGGATCAAGGAGTTTATTTCAAAGAAGAAAAGTATCGATGACTTTGAAGTCATTCCCTTGACTCGAGGTTGTAGTACAGTGTTATCCAAGGATCTCCCTCAGAAGATGAAGGATCCCAGAAGTTTCACTATTCCGTGCACTATAGGAGATCAAAATTTTAAGAAGGCATTGATCGATCTTGGTTCTAGCATCAACCTCATGCCATTCTCCATATTTCAGAAGCTTGGGTTGGGAGACATACAACCAACATCAGTAGTCCTTCAACTTGCAGACAGATCAATGGCTATGCCAATGGGAATGATCGAGAATGTGCTCGTAAAAGTTGATACTTTGCTCTTTCCGGTGGACTTCATTGTCATGGAGATGGAAGAAGACTGTGATGTTCCGCTTCTCCTTGGGCGTCCATTCTTGGCTACAGGAAAAACAAGTATTGATGTGGAAAAGGGAGAGTTAAGATTCAAGGTCCGTGATGATGAAGTCATTTTCAATGTGTTTGAAGCAGCCAAGTGCCCTACCAGGGATGATGACTATAAAACTATGTCATAGACAAGCTGGTGGCCAAGTAGTGCAGGAAACGA
Source organism: Hypericum perforatum (assembly GCA_012979155.1). Taxonomy (NCBI): domain Eukaryota; kingdom Viridiplantae; phylum Streptophyta; class Magnoliopsida; order Malpighiales; family Hypericaceae; genus Hypericum; species Hypericum perforatum. Next base: position 3,665 of record SOPF01020818.1, read on the forward strand.
AGATGGAGGTGGAAGATCCAGATTTTAGAGATCAAGTGTCAGGGGTACGCAAAACAAAATCATTTGAGCCATGTGATACACCATGGCCTAAGCTAAAACCACGTGTTATCTCGTTATTGGAATTAGAGCATAAACCACCACCAAGTCATTTAAGGTATAATTATTTGAGTAGAGATAATAAACTGCCTAATATTATGTCTATATCTCCTACTCATGAACAGAAAGAAAAATTACCAAGAGTCCGAATGCGCAATGATGACACCAAGACAAAATTTGAGGCAAACGACAAGCGCTTGCAGGTAAACCAAGCTACTTATATTGACCTGCAAGGATCATAGGCAAGACTCGATAACCCAGGACCTTGGTGATCAATGACTACCATCAAGCTAACGATGTTAACTTAGAACTACATTCTTCTTTTTTACTCAATCTTTTTGAATTTTGAGTCACTTGTCCAAGTTTTCCTGAGTTTGTGGGTTTCTAGAGAAATGTACATATGGTTATCCTCAAAAAATATGTCATTTTGTTAGTTTTACAGATTAATAGCTTGTCCGGGAGCAAAACACAAGCCTGGGACAGAAGCTAACCCCAGCGTACGCTGGTCATGTCTGGGAGAACACACGCAAGGGGAAGAATCGAACCCTAGTGTACGCTGGCCTCAACATCTGGTCCTCTGTAGCCCAAACTTCAACTTCAATTTTCTCCCTCATACGAACTTTGATTTTGAAACCATCGAATCCTGGGCATCCCAAATCAACATATCTATCTTCCGGAATATCATTAAGCTCCATATCTCAACAATCTCCCACGGAAGAAGGCTCAAGCTTGCATCTACCTTAACTGGTTGACCTTACCCAAAGCAATATCAAGAGAACTAGGCCTTCAACCGCGCTCAATAGGAATGGCTCAGGAACCACCTTCAACCTCCACCAGACCAGTGATCACAGACTTTCTCTTCTCCTTATTATTGTTTAGTTTTTATTTTTAGTTATCGTGTTATGTTTGTTTTCATCTTTTGTTATGCATGTTTTTCTTCACACATTGAGGACAATGTGTCTTCTAAATGTGGGAATGCATTGTGTGTGTTTTAATTTTTGTTATTTGTGTTGATCTTACTATGCATGTGCCTCTTTTTACTTTGTTTATTATTTTGTTTTATGCATGTGATCGAGTCTGTTTGTGTGTGTTTTGTATTTTTGATTGAAGTGTGTTAGAGTCTGTTGCATATGATGAAAAATCCTTGGAAATTTTGAACTTTTTGTCATAAGAAAAACTCCATATCATGCATTCAACACTCTTGAGCAACGTGAATTTTATGACATATGCAATTATATCCTCGTTCATTTAGGCTAGTCATTACACCCGGTAGACTAGACTAGAGAATTAATGAGTGACCTTGTAAGATTTTTGAGCCGATGGCGAGGACAACCTGTTCTCATTTTATTCATGAGGTGTGTACATAGTTTGAGCAATGAGAGTGTTAGAAGATTACCTTGCATTACTCAATAAGGTAGAGAGTGTCGAGGGCCATTTTGTCATAAGCCTAGAGCCTTAGAGCCAAAAATCCGATCTCATCCATTGCATACCCCTTTGAGCTTGAGCTTATTCATTGAAATATTATATGTAAGCTATTATATAACCTTTGTTCATGAACTTTCCCACCTTTGACTATTCGTCTGAGGAAGCTTTAGGATTATATTTTTGGGAAAATTATATAAGGGTTCATATAGTAGTATAGATTTGAGGGTGCTTTATCATATGAGGGTTGCGGGTAATAAGACCATGAGAGTGTAAAGGCTTGACTTGCAAAAAGAAAAAAATAGTATGCCTTATACTTAAAGAAAAATCAAAAAGGAAAATAAAAAGAAAGAAAGAATTGAGCATGAAAGTTAAGAAAAGTACAAGGAACCAAGTGAACAAGTCGAACAAAATACAATGGTCTTTAAGATTTGGGTTACAATAGGAATGAGTGATCAAGAGAAAAAGGTGAGATACGTAGAATAGACGAGAGTTAGAAATTTGTATTTAGCTTCTCAGATTGGGTGGTTTAGCTAATACCCATACATATATCTTCTTACATTTACCTTTAGCCCTATTATAACCCAATAAAAGTCCCTCCTATGGCACGATCTACTTTGTTTCGAGTGTGTTTTAGTATGACATTTAACACTCTTAGACCTTGAATGTGCACACGAGAGTAGGATAGTTGACTCTCATACACTTGTGAGTTTAAATTAATCCTATCCTACGAGTGGTTAACTCTCTAGTCCGAAACACTAGGTGTGAAGACTTGATTAAATGATTGAGGGTATAGTTGTCTATGGATTTTGTATTCATAATGCTCAAGGATGTGATGTGTTTGATTGTGGGGATGATCTTGTGATGGATGTTTGAATTCTGATGGCACCACTTGTTGGTTTTCTAATACACTTTGCTTGAGGACAAGCAAAGAAGTAAGTGTGGAGGTGTGATGTATGTGAGAACATGCATTCGTTTAGCTTTAGTTTGTTGAGTTTTTTGTCATGTTTTAGGAGTTGTTAAGTCGAGTCTTGTCTATATTTTGTTTCATTTTGTTTGATTGGTCAAGGAGAATAATGTCTGTTATTTTTGTGTGTTTTGTAGGTATTTGGAGCATCCAAAGAATTGGGGCGAAGATTGGTGGACATAAGCGACGAGTTGAGCAAAGATCGGAGATTTGAAGACAAGACATGAAAAGGGGCAGCCTTGGACCCCAGCGTACGCTGGCTTCCCAGCATACGCTGGCCTTGTTTGAACCAGGAGAGGAGAAAGAGCAAAAAGGGGCAGTAGCTAACCCCAGCATATGCTGGCCTTCGACAGGGAACATAAATAATTGCCTCACCAAACTTCCCACTTGGTTTTGTCTAAAGCTGAGGTGGCAAGCACTCACAGGAGAGGACAAAAAGAGGAGTAGGAAGGCAGAGAAAGCTAACCTTGGAGGAGGAAGAAGAGATCAAGAGAGTTTAGACTAGAAAAACCTCCAAGTTCTAGATTTGATTTGTTAGATTTATTTTGTGTTCTTGAGACAAGAAGGCTGTAAGCAACATTTGAATCATTGATCAAGAAGGTACTTTCATTCTCATTAGTAAGGAGTTTTGTTGTTATATTCAATCTCTTTTTTATTGTTGTTTGATTAATTGATTGTGTATACGATCATGAGTCAAGAGTGACAGCTTGATTACGATCATAAACTTCAATCGTTAGGTACTTGGTTGATTGATTGACCAATGTTTGCATGAATCAAAAGTGACAGCTTGATTTAAATTACAACTTTCTTGTTCTTCGTTCTTTATAGACTTGGTTTTATTTGATATATGTATGATCATGGATCAAGGATGACAACTTGGTTTAGATCATAGCTTTCATTCGTTTATCGCAGTAAACTTGATATTGTTTGTGAATCTAGGCCTGACAAACTTAGGCTCATAACGATATTGAGATTGTAGTATAGAAGTATCGTTAAAAGATTGAGATTGACAACCTTGAGATTTTGCGATATTATTGGTAGCCATAGTGTTAGATCATCAACCCAAACGATCAATTCGCTTAGCTTAAGATCTAGGAACACATCATCCGGTACTTGACGAACAATTTTCACTCGCAATTCCCTGTGGAGACGATCCTACTTATCACGATATTACTAGTGCGATCGTGTAATTCTTGCACGTATAATTGATCCAAGTTGGACCGCATCAGTGTACACTTTCAAACATGATCATCAATTAACCACCATTAATTTCAAGAAAAAAGGTTAACAACCAAATCATGTTATGAACAATTGACACCAATATTAAATTCTATAATAAATTATTTTCGTGAAAATACTTCCAATAAATTAAATTTGCAAACCGGAAAAATATGCACGAACTGTTAAATCCACACATATACACAAATAACAAGATAACCGCACAAATTAAATGAATACCTCTCAACTTTATGGTGCTTGAGATGAAATTTTTCCATGATCTTCCCATTATCATCTTCCTTGAAACAGTGTGGCAGAAAAAACTCCACCTCGATATAGTAAATTTGCTCAAACGTACAATATTAGTAGTCGATAACATTTCAATACATATAATGTCATGCCTCCAAATTTAGATGAACATAAATTATTATCTCATTATTCGAATTTCTAACTCAATTAAACGATCAGTTTAACGTATGATTAAATGCATGATCATGAAACCGCTAACTTGTACGCATATAAATTAATATTTTTTAAACGGCAACACCTATGCCACTAAAATATCAACGTATTACTATTATTCAAGCAACTAATTCATTGTTGATCTAGTAATTAGAATTCCACCAATTTCTAAAACTCTACTCATGCATTAGCTAAATAAAAAGACATAGAACCGGGTGTATCATTGCACAGTCAATTTCGGAGCTCCGACATGGATGTCAACTTCCCACGGCGCAGCAAGTGGGTGAGGAAATCAGCTACGAACTTCGTGATCAAGATAGGCCACACCCTCGGTCTGCCTCGCATCCTTCATCGGCTCCCTCTTCCAATGTGAACAAAACTCCCTATTCGACCAAGTCTCTTTCGATAGTAAAAATAGTTTTTAAGATTGTTGGAAAATTCGGTGGAATAAAAATAAATAATCGATCTCACTCGCGTAGTGGACGCTATCCTTAAGAACTATTTTACCGGTAGGTGTAGTTCTTCAGGATTAAACAGATCCTTCCGCATTCAAATGAAAATGGGTAATCAAATAACTAACGAGATCAAGTAGCTACTCGAAATTGGAAAATGGAGCAACAAATTTAACTAAGAATGGTTCTTCACTCAGTGGATGATCTCTCACCACTTCTCAAATGAAGGATAACCTTCTTATATAGTAAATATCCAAAGGGCAAAATAAATACGGGCATTTACACAATTTAATTGTGTAACATATGAATTATTTCATGCAATAAATATGGAATGTCATGAATTTAAAAATAAATCATGAAGGTTACTAAAACAATGAGTGATTTTTCTCAAATAAATGGTTATTTTTAATTTGAAGTTTAATATAGATTATTACAATTTTGTAATATCTCACATTAATCACACAAATTATTTATGACCATTAAAATACCATTTGAATTATCATTTTACTCACACATAATTGCTCCATTTTTCCAACACTATCTAGTTACCTAACAGAGGGATACATTGTAAGAGGGAAGCGGGAGAGTTGGGAGGCGATAGAGGGGGCATACATATTTTAAATTCTTTTAGATGGCGAAGAATTTTATAGACCATATACTACATCAGGGAGCTAATTGAGTAGACACTTCAGTTTAAATTTTTGATAGAGCTGTCCCTATTTCTTCACCCAAAACTTGATTCCCATTTGTTAGATATATAACGGTTGGTGCATCTGCTTGTGGTGATATGATAGGGAGTTCTACTATTGGTGTAGTAAAAACACCATCCTATGATATAACAGGTTATTCCACAATTAGGTCACTAACATCATTTCCATAAACCTCAAGGTTTAAGTTGGAGGACAACGATATGGATTCCAATTTTATTGTTTCTTTGAATGGATGAATGTACTCCATAAAAGTGATATTTCATGTGTGGTAAATCCTTCAATCCTTGAAGTAAAAAAATAGAATAACCTTTCTGACCTTTAGGATATCTCACAAAGACACATCACCGACTATGCTCTTGAAGCTTATCACAATGTAAGACTAGAATATAAGCATATACCAGACAACCAAAAGACTATAAGTGAGTATAAGTAGGTTCTTTGCTGAAACTACCTCGTATGATATTTTATTGATTATTTTGGTGGGTAGTCTATCAATGAGATATACTGTCGTAGTAGACGTTCACCCCAAAAATTGGTGGGCATGACAGAATCAAACAACAAGGCTCAAGATATCTCCAAGATGTACTTATATTTATGCTCTACCATGCTAATATATTGGGGTGCATATAGACATGATGTCTGCAAGATTATTCCTTTTTCCCTATAAAAATTCAGGATAACTTATGATTGAAATTCTGATCCATTATTAGTTCTTATTTTTTGTAACTTTTGCCAAATTACGTCTCAATCATGTTGAAAAATATGATCAAGAACTTAACAACGTCAGATTTATGGTGCATAAGATAGACCCATACTCCAACACTATATTCATCCACTATCGGTAAGAAATAATATGCATAAGGTATAAGGTTCCTAAATATCACAATGTATAAAAAATAGGACCTAGTTTTGATCGAACTAGTGGAAAAGATAACTTGGTCTGTATAATCTGCTAATATGCATCACATTAATATTTTTCATATTGACAAATTGTCTTACATATTATTGCAATTGACCTAATTTCTGAAAGGAGGGATGTCCAAGCTTGTCGTACTATATGCTCGTCGATGTACTCTAGTAAACATGCATTGTCATCCCCACTTTTAAACTTGCTTCTAAGAAATATAAGTCTCCATGATATTTACCTACTCTAATCAGGGTCCTAAGAGTAGGTCTTATAGCAAGTATGAGTATTGATAAGAACTCATACCCAATATCGGGCTTGGTTGGCCCAATCTGAGACATACATGAGATAATTTAATTATATATCTTGCAACTTTTCTTATCTTAAAATTGAATATAATTTGAAAAAATAACTATTAAGTGATGGTACTTACAGGAAATGCACCTAGACGAGAAATTGGAGATGACAGGAAAGGCACCTAGACGACACCCACAGGGTAAATGTAAACGACCAATGCATGAGTAGGTTACAATTAATTAATTAATCATAATTGGAGCGACAGGATGGTGCAACGTCTGCGTCTAAGTTATCAGCAAACAATCTGCTGCCTCTCGTGTTTTCTTACCTACTTAATTCCATGAGAGTGACAAGTCAGCTAAGGTTAAAATTGGAGCCACACAAAAAAAATTGCATGCTGGAATTTATTAGATCTCATAATCCTTTGTTGATCTCATCATTAACTAGCTGGATATAGGTGAATCGAAAGCTAATATGGAACTCTAGGGCGCATAATAAGATCAAAAGAATATATGTATGGTTCCAATTCTAAGATATGTCATGTTGGGCCGGGTTTATAATCAATTTACTAATCTATTATCTCAATATTTTAAGTTCAATATTGTTGCGGTGGAAAAGTTACGAGAATGCTGAAATGAAATGGTCTCATAGAATAGTAGATTTATAACGAACTAGGGGAAAATAAAAATAATAAATAATTGGGTATGAAGTAATTTTATTGAGGAAAGGGAAAAGAAAAGGTAAAAAGCTAGTAGCTTGGGTTGTTTTTGTGATGACCTTCCTTCTACCCCATTAACCTAGGTCAGAGTAAGAGTTCTAACTCTATCCAACTTGGGAATAATTATTTTTGGTAGAAATAAGTGGGATCAAGTCTTGTATAAGCATAAAAAATTAAAATACAAGTCGCAAAAGATAAGCCATCCATGATCGGGTCTACCAAGAAGGTGATGCAATCCCTTACCGTAATAGCTAGTACTAGTCAAATGCTATGCTTTTCGGGTTTTTTTCTGTTTGGTGCTACTATTCACCACAAATTATCAAAATGGTACCCCATGCACGAAATTCCAATTTTGGTGTCTGGCCGAAATTTTTTCTGTCTATTGGACCAATAGACGGGTTTTCAATCCGTCTATACCAATAGACGGGTTTGTTTCCCGTTTATGGATAGACGGGTACCTAACCCGTCTAATGGTTGAAGCCAGATTTTATTTGGTCTATCGAACCAATAGACGGGTTTAAAATTCGTCTATTGGTTCGACAGATGAACACTTGAAGATGTTCACTTGAAGACGATGAACACTTAATTTTTTTTGTCTATCGGGCCAATAGACGGGTTAAAAATCCGTCTATTGGTCATTTTATTTTTTCAAGTTGTAGATCTCAAAAAGTTATGAAGATTCAAAAATAAATTTCTCGAATTGGACATCCGAGCACAAAGATATTGTTCTTCAAAGTTTTTTTCTAATTTCAAAATTTTCTAATTTTTGTTTTTATTTTTTATTGGTCTTTTTATTTTTTAAAGACGTAGATATCAAAAAGTTATGTGGATTCAAAAAAAATTCGAACATCCGAGTACAAAGATATTGCTCTTCAAAATTCTTTTTTCTGATTTCAAATTTTAAATTTTCTAATTGTTTGAATTTTTTAAAAATTTAAAAGATATACAAAATAAGAGATGAAAATAAAGTTTTTTTAAATTTTCAAAATTTTTCTTGTCTCTTATTTTTTTAAAAAAAATTAATTTAAAAATTTACAAAAGATGTTCTTTTCATTTTTTTTAAAATTAAAAAATCAAATTGACAAATTTTAAAAAAAACTTTGAAAGGCAATATCTTTTTGCTCAGATGTCCAATTCGAGAAATTTTTTTTTTTGAATCTTCATAACTTTTTGAGATCTACAACTTGAAAAAATAAAATGACCAATAGACGTATTTTTAACCCGTCTATTGGCCCGATAGACAAAAAATAAGTGTTCATCGTCTTCAAATGAACATCTTCAAGTGTTCATCTGTCGAACCAATAGACGGATTTTAAACCCGTCTATTGGTTCGATAGACCAAATAAAATCTGGCTTCAACCAATAGACGGGTTAGGTACCCGTATATCCATAAACGGGAAACAAACCCGTCTATTGGTATAGACGGATTGAAAACCCGTCTATTGGTCCAATAGGCGGAAAATATTTCGGCTAGACACCAAAATTGGAATTTCGTGCATGGGGCACCATTTTGATAATTTGTGGTGAATAGTAGCACCAAACAGAAAAAAAAACCCTGCTTTTCCGATCTGAGTCCGTGCTTACCCAACCTCTTTGTATCTATGATGATTACATTTCCGGAGACTAACCTTGGTTGGACTCCATCTTTAATTTTCAAAAGTATACCAACGCCGCTAGCCTGGCGCTCCATAAGATTATTTTATAGGTTAAAAATTATTAATAACAATGTCAAAACAAAAATTTGCACTCTAATAACTGTCGATCTCTTCAGAACTCCTATGTAATAATCGAAAAAATTACTACACGAAAATATTGCCGACAATAATACCACCCTACAAAGTTTTTTTCTGAGAGCAAAACGTAATAAACCTGGCGCTTCAAACGGGCGAACTAGTGCCCAACCCCAACACTAGGGATGGCAGAAATGCCCATACCCTGCGGGTCGGACCCTACTCTTATCCCGTGGGTTGAGGGTCTGTTGACTTTGACTGGGTCTTGGGTGGTCGAGAGTAGGGTATGAATCTATGAATTTTTACCCTACCCTTACCCTTTTACCCTAATTTAGACCTTACCGCTAACTAGACCCTAACTAAATAATAATTAAACTCTAATTAGACTTATTATTATTATTTATTTATAAAATATAATATATTTTTTTAAATATTTTGAAATATAATCTACGAAATCGACTTTTTTTAATTATTTTTAGTGATCTATAAGATATTTCTTAATAAATTTTAATATATTCATTATGATTTAGTTAAATTTTATACTAAAAAATATATTGTATTTAATTCGAGGGTCGAACCCTGTAAGACCCTATAGATCCTACGGACCCTAAGGGTAAGGGTATGAATCTAATAATGAAAAATATTAAGGGTCTAGGGTAGGATATGAGTCCGACTTCTTAAACCAGGGTATGGGTAGGGTCGTACCAATACCCTACCCGACCCTACCCATCGCCATCCCTACGCAACACTTCAAACAGGAAAATTAGCAACGAACTCGCGGTGCTTCATAGGGGAGATGAGCGCGACTAATGAATGCCCAACAGCTAGTGCTCCGAAGATTGTTTAACGGACCCCAAGTTCCACGAGTTGGATTTTTCGCACTCAATGGCTATAAGAATTTATATTGATCGAATAAATTTTGAAGTTCATGCGATCTAATAAAAAAATTACAACTCTTGTATTAATCATTAGTATCAACCACGTAATGAACCCCCGGCCGCTACATGTTCGTTCATGAGGCTGTATTCTATAACTGTATACTTAGTGAACCCCGTTACTCATTTAAGTAAGTTCGTTAAGCATAAAGATCCATGGCTTCATGAGGATCAAAAGACACTCCATTTTTCACAAGTAAAGGGTATATGTATCATCATTCCAACTCACTTTCATGGTACACAAATTATATACAAATTGACAAAATTTCATGGTACATTCATAGACGATTGAATTAGAAAAGAAGTGTTATTTACGGAAAAGAAAGTGGAAGTTGCTACAATTTTGTCCCCGGGAGTGCCAACACAAAGTTGAATTATTTGACCTCCAAATAACTTGTTTTGTTATTTCTCCCCGGGCTCCAAATCAAAGCTGCCATAATTTTTATTGACTTCACGTCTCATCCCCTCAGATTTTCCATAATCACCAAACAAAAATATTTCGAAACCAATCAAACTCTGCATATCAGCATGTCTCACTCATCTTCACTTCAGTTAGAAGGATGCATGATGTTTTAGAAACGATAATTGCAGTTCTTTGATCAAATTGTATGTACGCGCACCCAATTGCGAAAAACCTTTTCGAAATGCGTAAATTATAAATATAAAGTAACGTTTAGAATCTCATATTGGGGTCGAATGAATAACAATGAACTACATGATCAACAAATTTTGATACCATATTAAAATTTTAATATCCAAACTACTATCTTAAAACAGTAAATAAATATATTTTTCACATTTATAAACATACAAATCACACTTCCAAGTAACAATGTAATAACATCGAAGTGATAAAAAAAAATTCAGGATAAAATAATATATATTACAAACAAAAGTGAGCCATTCAAAGACCCAAATCTATATAGGCAAAAGCATATATTACATGTGCTAATATATTAATTATACATATACGTATGTACAAACATTCACACCACATACGGGTGCCCTAGCTTCCAGCTTCTTTATTGCAAGACTCAGTTTGCTTCAACCAATTAAAGCTGACCACATACGCCAGAAAATCAGACTCACGTTGACCAATTAATTAACCGATGAGGAAATATATTCTTTGATCATAATCATCAAGTGAATTTCCAAAGATTTTGGTCGCCGTTGCTCTCGTAATCGAAGCTATAGTCATAGGAGGCAATGTCCAAGCGAGGAGGGCTAAGGAGCATCCCTTCAGCCATATTCACAAGGACATTAGGCATATCAAATATTAAGTCCTCATCAACAAATTGCCCTTGGTATGCCCTTTCATCGGCCCCAACCACTGTTTGACTGGGCCCCAACTGGTCACCACCATTAGCCCCTACCCCTAGGGCATCGCTTGCGGCACCTATAGCGGTAGCCGCAGAGACTGCCGCGGCCTGAATGTCCCTCGGGGAGGTGGATGCAGGCACCGGGAGGGAACCCGCGGAGTTAGGGAAGTTCAGCTCCGCGGTTTGCCCTTTTAGGGCAAGAGCGGCCACGTCATGAGCAACGGCTGCCATTTCCGGGGTGTTGAACGTCCCTAGCCAAATCCTGTTGGATTTCTTGGGCTCTCTGATCTCTGAGACCCATTTCCCGTTTCTCCTGCGCCTAACCCCGCGGTAACCCGGGGTGGAAGAGGACCCGGGATTGCTTGATCTGCTTGAAGAGTGCATGATGATACTGATATGAACTTGTGTTGCTTATGCTTGATGGCGGGAAGCTGGTGATGAAAAGATCCATTTTTATATGGAGATTATGGAGAGGGAAGGATTGTTCCAATAGAGAATAGAAGACGATTCAAGATTAGGGAAGTGCAAAACAGAAGTTGATGAACTATAATGGAGGAATTGTGAATGTCCTTGAGGTGGGAGCCAGCCTTTTGTTTTGGAAATCTGGGTCGGACTGTGTTTATTCACTTCATAATGCAGGTGTAGATCACTTGGCTTTTCACTATTCCATTTGCTGGGTGTTGTTTTATAAAAAGGGAAAGATTGATATGGAAATCCTTTTCAACTGTGAATGTCATGCCGAATTGAATTACTCGGTACATGAATTGACATGTATAAGTGTAAGGCATACCATTGTAAATTTATATTATTTTTAAAAAATGGATGTCATTTTCTACTTACATATTTCTTTCATTAACATTGATTAGCTAGCATATATAGCGGTATTTTTTACGTCCAACAGGTGGGAGATTTTTTTGACGTAGCTGCGAGTGTTATTGTTTTCTAAAATATTAATTGATTTAATTTTCGCACATGTTTACTCACATGTTAAAGTTGTTGGAGTAATTATAATATAATTATAACCGAACGGAATAGGTTAGGAAATACCTAAAGAGCCGTCCCTATATTTGTGTGATTATATAGGATGACCTATATTACTTCTTTAATTGGAGTGTCTTATGCACATTTTAATGTTTTATAACAAGATCCAGTTATATAACTACTTTTCTTTACAATTGTCTGTTATAAAGGAAAAGTAATTTTAAGTAATTTGTAATTTTTCAAAAAATCATTTTAGTACAATGTGATTAAAAACTTTTCAATTGATTTAAATCACAATTAATTAATATCACTTAAATTCACGGACAATTATCCAGACTTCTCTACCATCTGGTCTTGACACGTGACTTTTTAATGCTATTGTGGCATGACAACTACCCATCTCTCTGTTCTGTTTCTTCTTCTTAATACTGATGTGGCTTTTTAATACTTACTTTACCTGTCCAACTTTCTCCTTACTAACATCTCAGCTATCTCTTCACTAACCTGATATACTCGAGTTTTTTAGTTGCTTTATAAAATTTACGCCACGACATATGGATTCCCAATTAAAAATAAAAATAAATCCCGGGCCAGTTCCTTACTGTCAATTTCAAACTTAAAGCATTATTGTAGGTAAATTTGTTTTACGGTAATTTACATCTTTGATTTCCTAGAATTCTAAAATGTTCTCCACCTGCTCTAACGTACTCCGAAGCACGTCCGGAGAGCTATGATAACAAGGTTGAAATGCATGAGACTGAATTACCCTTCGCTTTGCAAATAACTAAACATCTCTTGCCAAAAATATAACAGCCGTCTTTCATAATCCACTATAATTTATTGATAAATGATAATAGCACGGCACGTGTTTTTTTTCTCACAACCACTTTGAGTAAAATCATATATATTAGATATCGTCTCAGTAATCAACTATTGCATTCGTCCAGAAGTCCCAATCAGCATTTGCTCAAACGGTAAGACCATTCGTATTGGTGTCTCTGCTACAGTGCGCGTCCTGGGCGCCACATCAACCGCACCCCTGCTCTCAGTTTTCAGCTCACAGTGATGCCTCTGTTACAGTGTCACGCCATGGGCTCCACGTCAGCTTTTTTCTCAGCTCAGCTTTTTTAAAATTTAGCTAACTATATGAGAATCAAATATTTTTTTTGCTTAACTTAAAAAATACTAAATTTAATTTCGAAGTGCCACATTTTGCGAAATAGAAATTTTATAAAATTCGAAATATATTACATTACATTTATGGAAACAATTACATAAATTTAAAAACTGAAATTGATTACATCGAAATAAATTACATTACATTTAAAAAACATAAATTGCTTAGTTCTTACATTAATCCCAAACTAATGTACAAATTCAACCGCATTCTCTTATTATCATCTAAGAGGAGCTTGAAAGCGTCCATGACTAACTTGTACGCTTTCTCAGTAATTGCTGATTTGATATTCTCGGGGGCGATGAACTTTCCAATACGACAAAAAGCATGCGCAAAAGTGTCCGGACTTGCGAAGTTGGGGAGATCAAGGATCTTGTACGCGTTGGGAACCTTATCGTAATCTTCGGCAACAAGTAAGATGCGGAATACGGCATGATAGTGTTTGAACCTCTCATTGTATGGGTCCATATGCCATGTCATAATGGACATGTCGTAGGCTTCACGGAGCTTCCCATCTCAGAAATGCTCATCTACCATCTCCAACATTGACTCGGCCATAATGAAAAATATGTAGATTGTGTCGAAAGATAAGAAAGATAAGAAATTTTGGTGTGAAAAATTATGAAGAAGGTAGTAGTAATTTATAGAATTTACAAATGAAGTTGGACCACACAATTTTTACATCAAATTTGGATCACACACATTTTTTTTCATCCGAAAAGTCCCGTTATTTGGATTCAAAAAATTTTATAAATTAAAAAAAAACTATAAAAAAATTTTAATTGCACAAAAAAGTCAAAAAAAGTAAAAGGAATTATTAGAATTTTTTTCCAAATTTTTTTATTTTTTTCGATTTTTTTAAAAATAATATAAAATATATATATTACCCCGGGCGACGTGACCCAATTAGAAGGGGCCACGTGCCCGGGGCGAGGCGCACCCCAACTGATATGCGAGGCGCCGCGCATTTTTTCTCACGCCCAATCCTGGGCTGTCACGTGGCGCGCTCGGGGCATGAGTAACATCCGCTGCGGGTGGTCTAAGACGAAGTGGAGATTTGAGTTTTCTGTGACCAACATTTAAATTTAGACTACAGGTATGTTAGTTAGCATGAGTTTTGGGTGGTTTGTTTTACCCCACTTGACTACCAGGCTTGTTGGCTAACTGGTGAGTATTTTATGCCCCAACTGGCTGCCAGGACTGTTGGTTTGGAGGTGTGTTGTAGGCTTATGATTGGTTTGTATTTTTTTTTATTGATGGGTTATTTTAGTAAAAAAAAATACCTCATCTCTAAAAAAAACATTTAAATTTAGAGGTGCAACAAATTATACTGATAATAATATTGAGAAAGCAATTAACTGAAATGAATTTAACTCTCATAACTTGAGTGCTAAACATATTAATTGATTTTTTTTCCTAATATTATGGTCCATTTGCCATAACAAGGTTTGGTCTCTGATTGTATCTACAATATAATAATATATATTCAAAATCTCAACTTTTTCAAAAGAACGGATTTAAAAGTCTAAACTGCTCATTAGTTTTTGGAATCGGTTATTACATCATACAATCAGGTGAAACTAAAGATGGAAGCTGTTTCCACACCGGACATGTTGATATCCACTTTTAAAATTTGATGCGTGGACATGTTGATATTATTTTCTAAGGGACATAGAGGGATGCTACGTAGGATTTTCGTGCTGTTCATTTTAATACTATTCGAACTTAATCACATTGGAAGGTGTGGTTGTCTTTGCACGGGACTATATCGTGAGTAATCTAAATCCATAGAAACTGAACAATACTCCAAGGATTCAATTACGATCACGAATTCTTGTTACATTGCATTCTTTCTCAGAAATGACTAATTTTGGAGAATTTGGCAAAAATACTTTGCATATCAAGATGTATTGCTGTTTCTACAATCCTTGGCTTAACTAGTTTGGGGTAGTTTACACATCTGATGTAACTATTTTTGTGACCTTGTCCCTGCTTTCGGTGGTGATAACTTAGTAGTAATTGTTTTTATTTATTACTAATATCATCCGTCAACCTATATAAAAAAATCAAAGTTATGATGAAAATCAATACATTAGCGTGAATTTGTTGATATCCAACAAACGGAAGTGCAATGATTTCGCTGTTACAATGATACTCGATTAGAAATACAGCAACCGCAAAATCTATGGACGATGTCGCTTCTTTGAACCCATTGACTACTCATAAACGGAAATCTTTTATGGCCTAGTGGCAGTGACAACTACAATTACTAATGAGGCACGGGAGTTGGTTCCAACTTGAGAGCTTTTTTGCTCTAAACTTTATTTAGTCATACGAGAGCGAGAATTTCGGTTGAAAACGCCTCTGCAATCATGGGCCTCGAAAATGAAGATATTAGTATACTGCAAAAGCCTTATTGGTCCATAACGACAATATTGGGCCATATAAGATCTGGATAAACCTTCCTTGTCGAGACAAGTAACGTAATTTAATGGTATTTAGGGATATTTTTGTAAAAGATTCAAAAAATAAAGGTGACTACAAAAACCTGATGTCACTCGATCAATTATTTATAAATCACATAGTAACCGTGTACATATAGGTCTCACCGTAATGTACTAAACTAACTAAAGTGGCATTCACATTGCAATTTTGTACAAGGTCCGGCCCCATTTGGATGACAACTGTCAATGTACATGTGATGGGATTCCATGATCCGACGCCATTGTCTCCGACAAAAAGCAACCTCTTTAATCAATAGAAAAAATAGAAATTTCTATGGTCTAATGATTGATAATCCTTGTAATTAAATTAGGTGACAGCTCACTTCCCAGTGTCAATGACTGGGCAAGCTTCCACAAAAATGAACTTAAAAATGGTTTTAGGCTTAGTTGGCATAGACGTTTACCTTCCCCTAATCCCCTTGCCTATTCTGTCCAACGTCTGAATGGCTTTTCTGACGGATTACTAATTTAGTCTTTCCTTTATAATAAAGTTGTATTCAATTATACTCTTTTAACTTGTAAATAGTATAAATAAAATCATAATATTGAAAGTTTGAAAAGGTATTACACATGTATCTAATATAAGGCTCTTGCAGAGGCATTCACTGAGTGAGGAATTAGAGATAATTTCTTGTGTATTTTTTAAAATTATTTATTCTAAAATAATAAAATTATTTTGTAAGCTATGTTTGCATGTTAGGGCAAATTCGTCCAAAAACCTTTGAGGATCAAAGGTGCGTTCTTCATCACGGAATTTAGGTTAAGGTCTAGATCTTACCTCTGAATTTATAATTTAGGTTTGGATCATACGAACGTTTATTCTCTCTTTTTGCTAATTGGTTCATGCTTACGCTTTGGACATCGCCTGGTTCTAAAAAATTGAGAGATATCATATAATCTTGTACTTGATAAATTCGCCAGTTTGATATAATCGGACTAGTACCGATGCCACGTCATGTGTAAAGGCAAAGCCATGTATTCTGTGCCATATACCAGAAGACTCACAAGACCAAACTATCCATGAATGGCCCTGATATTTATTTTACTGGCCACTCGCTTCCCCTTCTCTTTGTTTTTTGTCTCCCAATTTCAATCTGAGATGCCACGTCATTCCTGATACACTCTGATGCTATTGGCTGGTGCAGCACCTGATCAGCGTGTAATGAGGGCCACTCCTGGACCTCACATATAATAATATTTATTCCCCAAATGGGTTCATCTTATTTTCTATTTACTTTTGCAATTTATTATTAGGATTTCCATTCTGATGATTTTCCGTTTATTTTGTTTTCATGTGGTTGTGTGTAGAAATTATTGTACATGTGTGTGTGCATGTATGGAAGGAACGTTCTGCTGCTTTAATGAACACAAGCTATCAGACCACTCTGACCTCTGTCCACACAGGCTCTCAGTCTGAGTCCATAGACTTTAGATGAGACGTTGATTTTATTTATAAAAAAAAGATTCTTCCCTAATTAAATGAAAAGTTAGGTTGAACTTCACCTTACTACTAAGTTGCTTAGTTTTACTCACTGTTATTCCGTGGTTATAAATTCTTTAATTAGATAGTAAAAAATCCAGTCTCACTTAAGTTATTTTGAATATCATATCACATATCACATCATGAAAAAGATGAAAATAAAATGGTGTGCCAAAGTATGAAAAATAACATAATCGGCGCACTTTAACAAAAAAATTATTGATTTTTCATCCCCGACCTTAACGTCATCTTATTGGATTTGTGTAATTAATGGATATGATTTTAGTCAATACACAATGTGTAAGGTGAAGATGTATATATTTGACAACCTCGAAATATATATTTAATTAATGTATATACCAATGTGGAAGAATTTTTTAACATGGGGAATTAAATCTTCCCAGCGAATCCTGGATTCCTGATGCTGAAGCACATCGGCCCTTTGATTCTAAGCTTGAAACTTGAAGTGCTTCTTTCTTGAGGTTGACGAATAAAAGTTTAATTCTCTTTAGAGAGTGGCGAAGAATTACTATATCGGCCACTGGTTTTTTCCGTAGAGTATTATTCATTTTTTTCTAATTTTTCAATGGCCCACTCCTATTTTTTTTCCTCTATTTAATTACATGTGACTACGCATTAGCAACATTTTTTTTAACAACTTGTTATCTAATATACAAACTAGTTTAAGGTCTGTTTAGTATAACTGATCAAATTCAGCTATTAGCTGCTAACTCTTAGGTGATTAGTTGTTAGCTGATAGTATTTAGTTGATAACTGATATTTGATTTTTAAAAAGTATTTGTTAAATTACAATTGGTTGTTGTTGTTGAATAAATTACTTGTAAGAACATATTTTAATTTACTATTTATAAATTTTTAATTTCACTCAACAAAATATTAACAAAAAATATTAAAAATAATTACTTTCACTGGGTTAAAAAAATATTTGACTCAACTAATTAATTTTGCTTAGTCCTTATCCTCATTAATAGTTTCATTAATTGTTAAAACCCTAATAACTCTCTTCAATCCAGAATTGTTAAATAAATATTTAAATCAACAAATAAGTTTTACCTAATTTTTATCCTCATCCAATTTTTTAGATTTTTCAAGTAGAAAAAAAATAGAAAAAAATCATCAAATTCGAAATAACAAGAAAAATCAATTTAAACTAAATGATAAGATTTTCAAATAAAAATAGAAAATCACTAAACTCAGATAAAGATAATTATGATTATTTGAATTAAGGGATATGTTGGTAATTTGATAATGTAATAGCCATCAATTAAATTGATGAACTAAAAATAATAGATGTTGGATAAATAACTTTTGGGATTTCATGAGTTATTTTTTTTCTTCACCAAACACTTCAAAATCAGCTGATGATGACCTATTAGCCAACAATTGATCCCTAATAGCTAAACCAAATACCACTAAGTTAAAGACTCGCAAGATTACAAATGAAAAAAAAAACTCTTCAACTAGATTTTTAGCAAGCTTTGCCATTTTACGATATTCTCCTTAAAAACTAGTAATCACTTATATAACCTCTTGAAAATGTTGCTTTGAGTTAACTAATATGTAATATTATGCAGTTATATATTTGTTGAGATAATATTATTGTTTAATTATTTTATTTGGTTCGAATTTAAATTAGTAAATTTAATATATAACAAATATTGTAAAAAAAAAGTTGTCCTACGAAAACTATTAAAGACAACCAATGCCAAATGATTAAAGTGATAAGAACTTTAGATAGAGATTTTGATTTCTAATTCTTACGAATATAACATGTACCACTTGAAGAACCACAAGTAAAAATTGTGTTCATAATGATGACAAATTTGTTTTGGTTGACGTACGTCAGATTTCTTGCACACGCAAAGAGGTTAGTAGCCAAAGGCTGGCGACCGTCAGATCCTTTGCGTGCGCAAGATTTGTCTGGTTGAATGTTCTCAATTTATTTCGGATTTTATTTCGGGCTCCTAATTCAAACTAAATAAGTTTCTTGTACTCTAATAGTTTATCTATTACATAAAAAAATGTTACATGGTGCTATCTATGACTTTGTAACTCGTATTCATTAATAAAATTTATCATATCTTATTGTGGACGTAAGAATTAGGCCGAGCTATATTGTATCTTGTATTCATGTTCTGTATATGATCTTGTTCACTAGTTAGTAAATTCCTAACAAATTATCCCACGGTGCTCGAATATATGAGCTCAAAGAAAAAAGGAAGAGACAGTAATTAATAAAGAAATACAGGGGGAAGAAGAGAACACTGTTGAAGCTGTATTCTTAATACTGTATATCCAATACATGGATCGATGTAGAGTGTGAAAAGGAGGGTACAAGCCTACTTTCTGATTAACTGTATGTATATCACATGTCGGCCCTTATTTATGGCCTTGCGTATTGGCTCAGTTCCTCACTGTTTGGCCAATTGGATGATGCATTTCTGGGTTGCCGCTTCTGGGTCTTGGCAGAAGGAGACTGTAAGTAGGACAAAAAGGCAAAACCCCAGGAAAGGGGCGCCACGAGAAGAGGGGAAAAGATTGAGGTAGAGATATTATTTGAAATTATTATTAATTACTTGGTCAGATTTAACAATTATTCAGATTTCATTGACCCAACTAGCACATTGGACTACGATTTTACCAACTGGTATTAGATCTCTACTTAGATGAATAATAAATTTTGTAAAAATAATTCTTGATCCGCGAGTGGAAGCCCGGGGACGGTATTTTGGCAATTACCTTACTATCAAGCCATGGCACCCATGATTTAACATGAGATGCTATGTAAGTTGTATCCTAGGTTGTAGTTAAAGGAGGAATAAAATCTAACTAATTATAAAAAAAACATGAGATGCTTGAAGCCTAGTTAAGAATAATTTTTCAGTGATTTTTCCAACAGAAAATGATGAATATATATTAAAACATCACTGATTTCAAGAAGTTGCGGAGTCCGAATATAAAAATTGTTTTAATTTTGGTCCGATGGTGCGTAATCCATTTCGATGGACAGGATTTTAGCTCACATGCTTTTACTATATAATCAACTGCTTCATTATGAGTCATAATTATATAAATTAGCTTACAGTTTGCTTTGTTGGAAATGGATCTTTATTTAATGGCTAGGAAAATATAATTTTAGCCTACACCACTCTCTCGAAGAAAACAAAATTTTATTATGTAAACTTATTGTTTACAAGACTCACGCCAACTCACTTCACTTGGTTTTATTCAATCCATTACACTTTTATTTCTCTCACAGATTACAAGTTTCATTGGCAGCCTAGTTCTCCTATTTATAAGGAGTGACCACCGCCATACTTCTAGATTAATTAATTATGACTCTAGATAAATCTAAACCGCCATACTTCCTCTCTTGACTTTTCTAGAGTAATCTTGACTAATACTTTTCTAAATTTTGACTTTTCAACTTTCTAGTATTTTTTTTCCAACTTCATTGCCTAGATTATTCTAGAGTAGTATAAATCAAGTTTATATTTTTTCAACATCCTCCTTTAAACTTGATTTGTTGATAACTTCGATACGTTCTCGCAACTTGATAAAGACTTCGTGCTTTAGTGACTTCGTGAATATATCCATAACTTGGTTGCTTCTTGGAACTCCATGTAAAGCCTTTTATATAGCGCAAAATTTTCTTGGCAACCTTTAGATGAGTAGTTGTCGGTGTTTTCATGTACCAACTAACTAGTCTCATTGCATGGAAAATATCTGGCCCCGTGTATGTTAAATACCTTAGACTTCCAACAAGACTTTTGTAAAGAGTTGGATTGACCTTCTATACCATCTCATCGCTTTCATCTACCTCACAATGAACTTTCTCATCAAGCAATGGCTTGAGCCGTGCTATTTCAGCTAAAAGTACCTCTGCCTTTTCTGCATGAATTTCTGCTATCCTGGTTGCATCATTAGCATGACTAAGGGCTTGATTCTTTGCATTGGTAATCATAGACCAATTATGCTTTAACTTTTGATACTCCTCCAAGATAGAAAGAAGGGCTGATACATCCAGTGCGCCCTGACTTCTCACAGCTTCTAATTCTTTCTGTCATTCCTCTTCCTTCTTCTGCGATGCCTCAATCCTGGCATGTTCAAGCTCAACTGCTTGAAATTTTTCAATCTCTAAATTCTCTTCAGCTCGCTTATGAGCCACCAGAGCTTCTTGAAGTTTCCTATTTGCCTCCTTTGCAATTTTTTGCTCTTGTTTCAGTTCGTCAAACACTTGACCTTTGTCTTTCTCAAGTAATGATATCTTCTCCTTAGCTTTCTTCAGATCTTCTTGAACAAGACTCAGTTGAGCCTGTAACTTCGATTCCTTCACAGCTTGGCTTTGAAGTTTTGAATTTTTGCACCATTTTTGAATGTCACATTACCGAAAACTGGTTCATCAAGCTTTTTGAACTTTTCCTTTATGCCGCACATGTGATTACTTGCTCCCGTGTCAAGCACCCACGTAGAGTTATCATCATAGTCACCTTCTTTGTATGCTACCAACAAGGTCTGGTCTTCTTGATTTTCTTGATTAATATAATTGGCTTTCTCGTTCACATTATTTGAAGAAAATCAATACTCCGAAGCATAATGACCAAGTTTATGACAATTATAGCATTCAATTCAAGATTTGTCATACCTCGGCCTATTGTTATGACAGGAATAATTTCCTCTACCACGTCCTCTTATAGAGCTTGACCTTTGATATCTTTGATCGTCATCATCAAACTTGCCTCGTCCTCTTCCTTTTCCTTTGTAATAGCCACGTTCTCTTCCTCTAATATTACTACTAGAGCTCTCTCCTCGATCTTTTAGGGTGAGCTTAGCTTGTAGGAGTTCTTCTACTCCTCCCTCTTGCTTTCTTTTTCTTATTCTTTCTTCATGGACTTGTAAAGAACCCATGAGCTCGTCCACTATCATTGAGTCAAGATCTTTTGACTCTTCAATAGCGACAACAATATAGTCGAACCTTGGTACAAGTGATCGTAGTATCTTCTCGATCACCCGACTATCGTCCAAAACTTCACCATTTCTCCGTATTTGATTAACAACTACTAGGACTCGCGAAAAATAATCTAATATTGATTCGGAGTCTTTCATCATGAGAGATTCAAACTTACCTCTTAGAGTTTGTAGTCAAACCTTCTTCACCTTGTCAATTCCTTTGAACAAATTTTTCAAGATCTCCTACGCTTCCTTTGCGGTAGTGGCCCTCGATATTTTCTCGAATGACGATTCATCCATACCTTGATAGATGAGGTAGAGAGCTTTCTTATCTCTCTTTCTCAAACCACGTAGCACTTCCTTCTCATTTTGCGAAAGTGTCGCTTCATTCTCCGGTTCGACATAGCCTTTCTCGATAATCTCCCATGCATCTTACGAGCCGAGCAACGCCTTCATTTGGATGGACCAATTTTTGTAGTTGTCTTTGGTGAGCCTCAGGACTTGAAAGGAAAACATGTCGCTAGCCATAACCTCCTCTCTGATACCACTTTGTTAGAAATGGATCTTTATTTAATGGCTAGGAAAATATAATTTTAGCTTACACCACTCTCTCGAAGGAAACAAAATTTATTATGTAAACTTATTGTTTACAAGACTCACGCCAACTCACTTCACTTGGTTTTATTCAATCCATTACACTTTTATTTCTCTAACAGATTACAAGTTTCATTGGCAGCCTAGTTCTCCTATTTATAAGGAGTGACCACCGCCATACTTCTAGATTAATTAATTATGACTCTAGATAAATCTAAACCGCCATACTTCCTCTCTTGACTTTTCTAGAGTAATCTTGACTTTTCAACTTTCTAGTATTTTCTTCCAACTTTTCTGCCTAGATTATTCTAGAGTAGTATAAATCAAGTTTATTTTTTTTCAACATTACCCTGAGGGAGACTTGAACCCTCATAATGAAGCAAATTCCTACAATTTTGTTCGACAAGAAGATTGGATCCTATCATGATAGAAAATTGTACTGATTTTTACTATAAAATGATTAGTAAGTAATTAATTTAAGTTCAACTAAATTTAATAAAAACTACAAACAATTTAAATATAATTTGAGATATCGACATTAGACAATTTAATAGATCTTCAAAGTTCAAACCCTAACATGATTTGTTTTTGTTCAAAAGTTTACTTTAATAAAATTAAGACAAGTACATTATAAGACTTGAACTTGAGAATTTTGCTTAACATAGAACAACTTGTCATCGGTTGGCCGATGCTCACACCATAATCAATCGCGCAGCTTGCAGGCCACACCAGAAGCTCTCCCGGCGACCTGGATCAGGAACTCTACCTCGCAAAGAAGAAGCATAATAATGACAATGAAAGTGAAAGAACGGTGGTGGGGAGATCTTGTACGTAGCAAGGAAAAATTTCCGGATTACTTACTGGCTCGTACGCACATTGCATATGTATCTCACCATCAAGTTGGCTTTCTAATCACATGGAGGGCTTCACCTTCCTATATTCGCCTTTCATTCGAATTAAATGACCTCAGAGTCAAAGGGTCCACCTCATGCGTGGTGATCTAATTAGAGAATATATTGTGTGGGGCCCCCAGAAAATATTTTTTCTCTCCTCAATTATTGTCCATCGTCATCTTCATTGCGAACTTTCGCTCCGGAAGAAGAGTTTCCAAATTTCTTTTCTAGATTTGGGTTTGAATTGGAAGAGATTATTAGTGATTCAAAAAGCCTTCATGTTTGGGAATGGCGAGAACAATCTTGAAACCCATGGATTTTAGATAATTATAAAGATTCTAACATAATATTAAGTTGATCTCATGAAATTGTTATCTCCATTCTAGTTTTCTTCTACGTTGGCAAAATTAAATTTTGTATAATTTTTGATCCAATATACTTAGTTAAAGAGAACTTATTTAGATTACCAAATTATTATAGATTGTACTTTGTTAATGTATTAGATTAGATAAAATGTTCTCACATTATGCCACCTCACAATTGTTACTGGCAACCCGATTGGTGTGGGATTGTTATCCATGACTGATCTCATTCCTTTTCTTTATTAAAAATTAGAGGATGATTTAACTGCTCAAATTTTGGCTTAATTGTATGGTGAGACATTTTTGGATGATCTGTTCTGTTTAGATTAAGATAAACTAATATTAATTCTTTTAATCAATCTAACTTAATTTAGAACCATTGTCTCGAATTCTAAGTGTACACCAACTTTTTAACACAAAAAATTATAGTTTTATCAATTATCGCTATTATTTCAGCTAAATTAATCAAATTTTATAATATGTTGAATAAGGAAAGTATTAGTAATAGTATTATTATCGACCAAAAAGAAAGAAAGCTAGCATTATCATCTTCGTGTACTTTTTGACTTGATAAATTAATGTTTGAAGATTTTTTATATTAATTATATACCAATGCTAGGTATATATTTGAAATTATTTGACATTTTATTATTTTTATGCCAAATAAAATTTATTTTACCTCATTTAGTAATATATAAAAAATGTTACGGTTAGACAGATGAACCAAAAAACTACAAATTTCAGATCGTCTGTCGATTAGATTCTTGAAACATTGTGCCCTACTATATTTTGTCTTTGCTGACTCAGAGAAGAAGAACCCGAGAGGAAGGCATGAACTTCACAGCAGGACAGAGAGCCTAGATCCGTTGGAAGAAGATGTACTCTGCCTTCATTGCATCTATTAGGTCTAGATCCAAAGTAGCTCACTCCCATGGTCATCGTCGAGGCAATCCGAGAGGGAGGATGGCAGGAAAAAAATACATATCCGAATGAGAGAAAGACGGGTGGTACGAAAATATACATATCTCAATCACTAGAATAGTGTCTAAGTATGATAATTTTTAATCACGAATATTAGATATTATAGAAATTTTAATATCCTATCCAAAATTTTAGTTGATCTTTTAGACTTATAAATATTCTCAATATCCAAGAGATATATCAATAAAATGTCACATTATATAATATATGGTATTGAAGTAGCTTTGACTGTAAGGTTTCGGATGGTTTATTGGAAAAGAAGAAAGCAGCGCGCTAGTGCAGATGATCTTTGTTCCAAGTACGCCACATTGACATCCTGGGGGGGG
>SOPF01020819.1:0-46483 GCA_012979155.1 Hypericum perforatum
GGGACTCTGAAAAGCTAAGGCTACACACCTTCCCTCAGATAGCTGAGGAAGACAAAATAAGTCTATCTAGCTTGGAAGAGGAGGACAAGAGAGAGTTGTATGATACTCCCCTTACCGAAGAGGAATATATGAGGATGCAAGTGCAGGCATGCATGGAAGAAGATCAAGAACAAGAGAGGCTGGCACTTGAAGATAGTGCGAGTGAAGCTGGCCTAAGCGAAGGAGAACAAGATTTAGAGATCAATATGGTCTTCACCTTACCAGCCAGATTCGGGCCGAAAAAAGGACAACCTAGCTACCTTGAAGGGGACGTAATCAAAGAACACTATGTGGAGCTAGAGATTGGAAATAAGGCTCTAGCAGTCCCAGCAGTGGAGGAGTTCAACGACACCGTGACGATAGCAAGGCCAACCAAGAAGATGTGTGAACACCTCAAGCCATTGTATATCTCGGCTCACATCTTTGGTAAGCCTATTAATAGGATCCTCGTTGACAACGGGGCGGTCGTGAACATTATCCCCTATTCGTTGTTGAAGAAGCTAGGGAGACAAAGTGAGAAGCTAGGCCCAACGGATATGATGATGACCGACTTTGCTGGTAAGGCCACTCGGCCATTGGGAGTATTTGTAGCTGAAGTTGCAGTTGAGTCCGTGATGCATGAAGTCCCTTTCTATGTGATTGAGGCCAAGACATCCTACAACGGCCTCCTTGGAAGGGATTGGATCCATTCAAGCCAGGTGATCCCATCCTCTCTCCACCAATTCCTGATTCAATGGATGCCAAATGGAAAGGTGGAGGTAGTGGCGGCAGATGAAAATCCATTTCAAGCAGCTACAAACTATGTGGAGGCAGCCTTCTACGATGGGTCCATCTTGCCGACTACACTCGTACGATGCAATGAGGATGGACGAGTTGTTGGCTATGCGAGTTCGGTCGAACAAGGGACTCCTATATCTGAACAACTACCAGAAGTCACACCCAAAAGGCAAGCCCTTAGGCTTACCTTTCGAGACTAAAAGAAGAGAAGAGGCACAGACAGGGCGGTCGGAGGTCTACGCCTTGTCGCAGCATGAAACGGCCGAATTTATCTTTGAAGAT
Organism: Hypericum perforatum; assembly: GCA_012979155.1. Taxonomy (NCBI): domain Eukaryota; kingdom Viridiplantae; phylum Streptophyta; class Magnoliopsida; order Malpighiales; family Hypericaceae; genus Hypericum; species Hypericum perforatum. The sequence goes on from SOPF01020819.1 coordinate 1,099, forward strand.
GACGGTCAAGACCCCATGGAGACGTTGAAAATGAACAACCTCCATCCGGCCCCAAGCAAGTTGGATGATGCCAAGGCCGAAGTGAAAGACCCCTTGAAGGAGATACTACTCCACTCAGAGAAAGGAAGCCGACCCATATTCATCAGTGAATAGCTCCCTAAAGACTTTGAAGAAGACCTGGTAGAGCTATTGAACGAGTACCAAGATTGTTTTGCTTGGGAGAATGATGAAATGCCAGGTCTAGATAGACAACTCATTGAGCATCGACTTCCAATAAGGCCAGGTTTTCGGCCCTACCAATAGCCAATGCGCAGGATGATGCCAGAGGTAGTAGAGAATGTCAAGATAGAGATTGATAGACTACTCAATGCCAGTTTTATTAGAAAAGCCGATTATGTTGAGTGGCTATCTAACATTGTACCTGTAATCAAGAAAAATGGCAAGATCCGAATGTGTATTGACTTTCGAAACTTAAATGATGCCACCCCAAAAGATGAGTACCAAATGCCTATAGCCGATATGTTGGTTGATGCGGCAGTTGGACATGAAGTTTTAAGCTTCATGGACGGTCACTCAGGATACAACCAAATCTATCTAGCAAAGGAAGACATACATAAGACGGCTTTTCGTTGTCCAGGGTCCATAGGGATCTTCGAATGGGTAGTTATGCCCTTTGGACTTAAGAATGCCAGCGCGACATACCAAAAGGGAATGCATCTGATATTTCCCGACTTTATTGGCCAATTTATGGAGGTATACATAGACGATGTTGTGGTTAAATCTCATGACCATACAGAACACCTTCGTCATTTGAGGAAGTCATTTGAAAGGATGCGCAAGCACCAGCTCAAGATGAACCCTTTGAAGTGTGCCTTCGGTGTCTCAGCAGGCAACTTTTTAGGCTTCCTTGTCCACAAGAGGGGAATTAAGATAGACGAAAATAAAGTAAGAGCTATCCAACAAGCTCAACCCCCTCGGAACAAGAAAGAGCTACAACGTTTCTTAGGCCAAATTAACTTCTTACGCTGGTTCATATCCAACACGGTGGGCCGTACTCGGTCATTCACCAACTTACTCAAGCTAAAAAGGGGTGAGTTTATATGGGAAGAAAAGCACCAGTAAGCCTTTGATGACCTAAAGGACTACCTGTCATCTCCTCCCGTGGTCTCTCCCCCAACACCAGGACGACCATTACTTCTATATCTATCAGCTGCACATGACTCCATAGGGTGCTTACTTGCTCAAGAGAATGAGGAAGGAAAGGAGCAAGCAGTCTATTACCTAAGTCGATCTCTGCTAGGAGCAGAAACAAGGTATTCTCCTATGGAAAAGCTATGCTTGTCCCTCTTCTTTGCTTGCAGGAAGCTGAGATACTACCTCCTCCCTATGGAGGTAAGGGTGATCGCACAGACAGATGTTATCAAGTACCTACTCACTGGACCTATCATGAGAGGAAGAGTCGGTAAGTGGGCACTTGCACTAGTCGAATTCAACCTCTCATTTATCCCTCAGCGGGCAGTGAAAGGTCAAGCCCTAGCTGACTTTCTAGCAGATCACCCATGCATAGACATACTCGCCGATACCACGGTGGACTTCGGATTAGTGACCAAAAAACACTGGTTACTATGGTTTGACGGCTCACGAACTAAGAAATATGCAGGAGCCGGCTTTGTTATCAAATCCCCGAATGGAATAAAGACAAGAGCATCTTTCCTACTTGACTTCCTTTGTACCAACAACCAAGCTGAGTATGAAGCCTTACTACTTGGCCTACTCACCCTAAGAGACTTAGGGGCTGAAAATGTTTGGGTGATGGGGGACTCCATGCTAGTTATCAATCAAGTCACAGGGGAGTTCAAGTGCGGACGCAAAGGATTCAAATAATATTGTGAAACAGCTAGGGATTTATTGAAAAGCTTCGAAGATGCCGTCATCGAATTTGTGAACCGAACTAAAAATCTTGGGGCTAATAAGCTGGCACAAGCCGGATCTGGCTTTCGCACATTCACAAGGTTCGATACAGTACCAGTTAAGGTTAGGGCGACCACGGTGTTGGCCGACCTAACTCCAGTAGTCCTCACAACGGAAGTCGACCTCCTCCAACTAGATCAGGACTAGAGACAAGAGTACGTTGATTACTTCAAGGACCCGAGCTCGTACTCTGACAAATCCTTAAAAGTGAAGGCCCTTCGCTTTGAGTATATCAATAAGACACTCTATCGAAGGACCGTAGATGGACTACTCTTAACCTGCCCAAGTCCTCAAGAAGCTATGCTGGCTATGACCGAAGTTCATGAAGGCATCTGCGGAGCACATCAATTAGGCATCAAGATGAGATGGTTGATACACCGTTACGGTTACTTTTGGCCTGGGATGGCAAAGGATTGTATAAGATATGCCAAAGGATGTCAAGAGTGTCAAAGGCATGGACTGGTACAACATTCTCCAGCCAACCTACTACACCCTGTAGTAAAACCTTGGCCATTTAGAGGATGGGCAGTAGATGTAATCGGTAAAATCCACCCTACCTCAACCAAAGGCCATTCCTTCATCATCGTGGCAACTGACTACTTCACTAAATGGGTGGAAGCCATCCCCATAAAAGTGGTGAATCAAGAAACGGTCATACAATTCTTCAAAGAACACATCATCCATAGGTTCGGGATACCCGAGACCATCACGATCGATCAAGCTACCATGTTCACAGGGAAAGATGTTCAAAACTTTGCAAGAGATATGGGCTTCAAGATCACTCATTTAACACCTTACTATGCACAAGGCAATGGTCAAGCCGAAGCCACTAACAAGATGCTAAAGGCTTGCATAGAGAAGTCTGTAAAAGAGAAACCCCGAACTTGGCACTTGGCACTATTAGAAGCTCTTTGGGCATTTCGTACAACTAAGAAGGGAGCAACAGGTACCACACCTTTTGCCCTGACTTATGGACACGATGCTATGATACCTTTGGAACTAACCGTTCAGTCACTGAGAAGAGCCGAACAAGTGCACTTGTCCGCTTTGGACTATGATTCTGCGATGCTAGCTGCTCTCGAAGACCTACCTGAGATGAGGCTCAAGGCATTAGATGCTATCCTACAGCAGAAGAGGATAGTAGAAAAGGCCTACAATAAGAGGGTCCGAGAAAAGTACTTCGAAAGGGGTGACTTGGTATGGCGATTGATACTTCCACCAGGTCGCAAAGATCCCAAACTTGGGAAATGGTCTCCTAATTGGGAGGGACCTTTTGAAGTACACGACGTGCTCCGGAACGGGTCCTATCGACTTACAGATATCAACGGTGAAGTACATGAGCGCCCTATCAATGGACTATACCTAAAGACCTATCTACCTAGCATGTGGGAAGGAGTAGATGACAACTTGTTCGGAGAATACGCGCAAGAACATCAATGAGGAATGTAATCAAGATGGTAAGCCATCTACTCTAGCACAACATAGGAAACTTTAGCGATGTGGATGGTCACTTTGTAATAGCCGTTTTCGGCTTTAAAAACATGTTTACGTTGAAATAAAGATAATTCTTTAGCGGCCTGTCAAGGCCGACCAAGCATAGGGTCATTTTCGAATTAATCGTCTGAGAATAAGGTTGACCCCATCCAATACATACCGACCAACCTCGGCCGTAGCCTGAATTTTTAACATAAACGGACAGCTGATAAGATCGAAACCAAGAAGATAAATCGTGTAGATAGTAATAGTGCAGGCAATATGAGTCTCAAGATAAGCCGATAATCAGAGTACCAAAAAGACCTAACCGATGATCTAAAGGCCTAGCTATTATCTCAGCTATCAAGCTGGCTACAGAAATAAGCAACAGCCTCTTTCACCAAGGTAAAAGCCCCCTTCGTTGAAGCCTGCTCAGAGGCATGCGAGTCTTCCAACTCCTTGAGCTTAGCTTGCGAATAATGAACGCTAGCAACAGACTTGGCATGAACATCAGCCTTGTAATCTCCCAAAGCCTTGTTTAGGACCTTCCCTTGCCGTTTCTCTTCAGCCAGCCTGGATTGTGCATCAAGTCTTCTAGTCTCAACGCGAGCTAGTTCCGCCTGGAGACGAGCCACTTCTGCCCGGAGACGCACTTCTTCCGCTTCACAAGTCTTGATCTCTTCCCTTCTTGAGTCCATTTTTCCTTTAATAGAGAGGAGCTCGTCATATTGAAACTTCATATTTCTCTCCACTTCGGCTAAGGCCCTTGCTTCGGCGTCGGTAGCCTGAGTGAAGTTGGAATGTGCCTCGACATACTTCTGATGACTTTTGCACCTGCATACAAACAAGGAATAAATGTAAGATAAGGTTTAGGAGTAGGAAAAGGCTTACCAAATGGAAGCTTACCTATCAAGAAGACCGACGAAGTCTGGACTCAATAGGGAAATCAACTCCCAAGTCCTTGCAGAAGACACTCTTGACACTTGAGATCCAAAGAAATCTACAGCCCTCCGCACGACGGAAGGTAACTCTTTCGCAGGATCAAAATCTCTGGCATCGAGAGTAGCACACATGAACCTAGTCAAGATATTGATATGCTCCCATACCAAAGAGTCCTCATCGGGAAATGGTAGTGAAGCGGAAGAGTGAGTGGTAACGGCATCACCAGACTCAGCAGCAAGGAGGGTCTCGAAAGGGACCTGAATCTGCAACAACAATAGTTAGATAAATCCGGAGTATCGATCGATAAGCAAAGGGTTTAGCGAGACGTACAAGATCGAGCTCATCGTCAGATGAGTCTACGCGAGCAACTTCAAGAGCAACAGAAGTAGTAGAAGCTAAGCTGGACCTTCCATAGGTTGAAATAGGGATGGTCTCGGAAGCCTTATGGGAGATGGTTGCATCATATAGACCTCCTATGGGGGGCGCACCTCTTTCAGGACGAGGAGGTAGAGCCCGTCCGAACTCAGGCTTGTCAGTCGGAGGGACGAACCCATCATGACCAAAAGGGACCTGCGACAAGTAAGTCACGTCAAGGCGAGCATTAAAGCAAAAGGCAAAACACAAGGATAACCAACCTCCACCGGAGAAGAAGACGAATGAGCTGTCTCAGAAGCCTGTAAGGCCGACTCTTCGGCTACACCTGCTTAAAGATTGAAGATGAGAAGAGGACCTTAAATAAGTTAGCGATATATTAAAGATAGCTTCATACCTTCTGTAGAGGACTCGATATCGGGTGCTGGTGTCAGATCAACTTTGATGTTAGAGACACCCTTTTCCGAAGAGGCGGGAAGACCACAAACTAAAGTCGTAGGAGACTCTATCATACATGATCGATCCCGTTTACGGCTTACAGCAAGAACAATTGCTTCGGACTTCCTGGTGGCCTTAGCACCTTTATCCCCATCTAAGGGAAGACGAAAAAGCTTACTAAGCTCGTCAGCATCACGGGTCTAGTATGGTAGCTCAGTCCACCAGGGGAGGAAGCAGCTCGTTACATCTCCCTGGATAGAGAATGGACGGAAGGCTCCTCTAGATAGAAGGAAGGTGCTTACCCTCTGCGCTTGCTTAGCTAAGGGCCACTGATAGACCTCGGACGATCGAACTCCCTTAAACTCATAGAAAAGGTAGAGGGGCGGAAAAGGGATATCTTGCACTAGTCCGAACTACTGAGCCACATAATGAGGATGATAAGGCTCGATAATCATCTTTCCCCTAGTACACCTGCAAACTAAGTCACGGGTAGTCAAGATACTCCTCCAAGCAGAGGCAGTAGTCATCATGTCATCAAATGACAAGAAGCATGGCCGAAACTCTTTCCTCATCAAGGGTGACGGCTGTAGAGCATCGGGCTCCCTATCATCGGTCGGATCAGAATCGTAATCCTCATCAAAGGCACAGAAGTAACCCCTTAAGCTACCCTTGGGAGCTAAGACCTTCACCTCGCTGAAGTAGAGGGCACCATAAGAGGGTCGAGGCTCAGGAGCTCTAGTCGGGCGCGTCAAGATTAGAAAATACGCTATGGCCCAAAGTGCAGCTATCCATAGAGGGCCAGAGGCGCTAAAGACATTATCCATACCTGGTCATGTGATGATAAAGGTGACAAAGCAGGAACTCGCCCATCGCTAGTTCCTCCCCTTGGGAGATAGAATATGCCAAGTTCTCCCAATCTGAAGACACTTTCTGCCCGTTAGGACACATGATGTGACGAGATAACCAAAGCTGAAGGAAACCCATATGCTCATTGAGAGTAGCAGGTGCACCCTCTGGCCTCCTATAGACACTCATGTACTCCGAATAGGCCTTCGTAGTTTTTGCTGGATACTCGGCAACGAAAGGCTCCTTAAGGTCTTTCTCAAATTTCTCCAAGCTATCTGGTGTAATAGTATGACCATGGGGACGAAGATGGAATAGGGCAGCCAAGTCTTATAAAGTTATAGTCCTCACGCCTACAAGGTATAAAAACGATAATACTTAGCTTTCAAAGGCCTAAGTAAACAAAAGTCGAGCGCGAGGGCAGACAGACTTACCCGAATGAAAGAGGAAGGTATTGGTACTAGGACACCAATACTGAAGGAGTGCTGCTAGGAGCGGAAGACAAGGTTTGAAATCACGAGTATAGAACTCGATAAGGGAAGCGACACCAGCATCAGACCAAGCTATCCCGTGTAGCTCAACCAACCGGTCATACCAGCGGTTATAAGAGCTAGAGTGCGCAGGCCACTGATACTTGCCTTCGACCCAGCCACTCAAATTTCTCTTCTTGCCTTGGAAGAGTGGGCTATCCTTTGGGTGAATGGCAAGAGTACCTTGGTCAGCCAGGCAAGTGACATCGCGAACTACAGGACCAAGGACGAAACTCCCTCCCTCCGCGGACGACTCACTACTCGGGAAGGCATCAGACAAGAGAGCGTTGTTGATAGCTTTACCATACTTCTCTTCTATCAAGCGAACTCCAGTTACGAAGTCCTCCATCGTAACCTAACACCTGCAAGAAGGCGAATATGTTTCAGGTAAGCATAGTAGATACGGTCTTTATAAGGCCGAACGCATATATCATAAGCACGGAGGAACAAAGGTACCCTCTAGCGCTTTCGACCTTACTTAAGATGGTATGGTCGGCCGAATTCGGAAAAACGAGATTCACGAGTTCACTCAATCGAGGGGAAAACTGTGAGTCTCATTCTTTCTTATCGGCTCCAACCTTCGCTTAAGGAAGGGGAGGATCAGCTGAATGTGAAAGGAGAGGTGAGCGATCGCTCGGATGACCAAAGACCAATGAGGGAGCACATAAGCGCGAAAGCCACACTCGGCCTAGTAAGAGCGACCAACCGGGAGGGCTAAAGAGGAGCATCGGTCGAGGGTTTTGAAAGGATGGAGAAGACTAGCGTGCTCACTTGATCAATGATCCTCACTCGGCCAAAGTCTTAAGAGGTACAACTCGCTTACGACACCCTCAAGTACAATCATAATTCACCCTCACTTCACCAAAGATCCAAGCTACAAGGAAGGTGCATACATCTCATCAAGTGTGTGGTAAACAACTACTAAAAGGCAATACACACCTTGTTGAAGCAAGAGCAACACTCAACAAGACCAAAATTCAGCAAGTTAACTCATTTCTAAGCTGAAAAATGGGATATGCATTTCATCAAACACTTGGTGGGCAACTCCTAAAACATAACTAACAAGGCATATTCTCCTAGGATAAGAACACCAATGCACAAGGGGATGAGTACTAGCTACTAATTGAACCTAAAGCAAGTGAAGGGTTTGGGGACTCGAACCCGGATTGGAGGCCGAACGTCGAAAGCCTTGGCTTGGTAGGGATTCGGTCGGCGGTGGCTTTAACCCACGGATGAGTCTCAGGCGAGCTAAGGCCTGCAATAGAGCTTCGGCCGGAGTCGGCTCCTTGATAACGCGGGGAGGTCTCGGTGGTCCGAGAGGAAAGAGTTAGGCTCGGCTTGGACAATGAATTTTTGTGGAGAAAGTAAAAAGTGAGAAAAGGAGTGAGCTTCCCTCTTTTATAATGAAGTTAAAAGAAGGACATTTTGGTCTAGTCACTTATGAAATTTGAAAAGTGACAAGAGAGGGAAAAGGTAAATTTGAAGCTACATGGTGACCCTTCTCATCCGAATGGTTCGAAACGTCACCATGTGGGGGGCATTGTTAGAGTTGAAAATAAAAGCTCCCTTTCAAAAGGAGTAAAAATGATATTTGCCCTTCCAAAAGGTACCCTCGCAGATATTTGCCCTTCCAAAAGGTACCCTCGTAGATATTTGCCCTTCTAAAAGGTACCCTCACGGATATTTGCCCTTTCAAAAGGTACTCTCGCGGATATTTGCCCTTTCAAAAGGGATCTCTCCGATAAGGTTTACTCTCTTGAAAGGTATCCCCGCGGATATTTGTCCTCGAGAAAGTTCGCTACTTCACCCGTGAAGAAGGAGGTTGGCAACGCGTGGTCACCCGCGTCAAGAGGGGTAATCGGCCGAACTCTCTTCCCTTTCGGAAGGAGGAGTGTGAGAACTCTCTTCCCTTTCGGAAGGAGGAGTGTGAGAACCCTCTTCTCTTTCGGAAGGAGGGGTGTGAGAACCCTTTTCCCTTTCGGAAGGAGGGGTGTGAGAACCCTCTTCCCTTTCGGAAGGAGGAGTGTGAGAACTCTCTTCCCTTTCGGAAGGAGGAGTGTGAGAACCCTCTTCTCTTTCGGAAGGAGGGGTGTGAGAACCCTCTTCCCTTTCGGAAGGAGAACCCTCTTCTCCTTTTGGAAGGAGGGGTGTGAGAACCCTCTTTCTCTTTCGGAAGGAGGGGTGTGAAGACCTCCTTTTCCCTTTCGGAAGGAAGGGTGTGGAGAGGCATTCTCCCTTTCGAAAGGAAGAGTGTGGAGAGTCACTTTGATTTTCGGAAAGAGGGGTGTAGAGAGGCACTTTCCTTTTCGGAGAGAAGGATGTAGAGAGGCACCTTTCCTTTCGGAAGAAAGGGGGTATAAAGACCCATTTGTCTTTTCGGAGGCCTTGCCTTTCAAAGGAAGAAGTGCAACAGACAGGCAAGGTGATAAGAGACCGTGCGCGGTCGGTCTTCTAAGAGAGGAGATGATAAAACCGGGTTCCGAGTAAATCGAAAGGGATAATTACTAGTGAATTGAAGATAATTACTCCATGCAGGTAAGGATGAGCATCTACGAGGATAAGCGGAATCCTAGTGCAAGGAGGACACGGAGTCTTTCGCCTATATAAGGAACGCTCGAGGACGATAGAAGGGATCCAACATCAACCACACAAATCTTATATAAAAGCTCAAAGCTTCTAGTAGTAGTTCTTAAGCCGGGCATTAGCGCTTGGTTAGAGAGGTCGGGCATTAGCGCCTGATTAGTTGGCCGGGCATTGGAGCCTGGTTAGAGAAGCTTAGCTTCGGTTAGACAGTGGTGATCGTTCGATCGTTTTTGTTTCCGTTGGGCGCCAACCTTGAGACGAGCCTTCAAGCCGTCAAGAGATCGTCCTTGACACCCTTATTACATTGGGTTTTATTCTAGTTCGAATGATTATGTTTAATGGGTAAGTGAACTCTGTCTTTGTTACCTGATTGTTATGTTGTTCTGAATTGTTGATTGTGTGCGATTGAATTCTGAAATTTGAGATTGAAAATTGATGATTTGGATTTCGGATTTATTGATCTTGGATATGTGAATCGGATCTTGGATGTGTGATTGATTACGAGTTTGGTACCTTTGGATTATTGATGATTGGGTTCGGATTGTCAGAATTTGGATATGTGATTGATATGATTTATGGCATGCGGGATTGTCTCATACCTATTGGGCCCTGTAGTTCGCACATATTGCTTAAGGGGCTACTGGGTAACCCGAGGTAGTGTGATCAAATGGACAGGGAGTATGTAGACTATCTGGACTCGTGGAGGGAATACCCTTCCATCTATTGGGCCTGCCTTATAGGAATGGCTCGGGTATTTATCTGTGCCCCACGAGGATCCCGTTATGATAAGTAAGGACTCCGGAGCTTCGTAAGTGAAAGTGTTATGATCATCGTGTTTCTATTTTGTTGGGTCATTGTGTGAGTCTTATTGTGTTAGTTGGCTAAGGCAGTTGGCTAGGTGAAATAGATAAGTGATCTGGGTCTCTATTTTGATAAGCTTGACTATGCATATGTGTTCAAGAATGTTGTTATTGTTTTTTACGAGTGTGTAACTGTAATATCTATTTGATTGAATGATTATTGTTATATATGATTTGATATGAAATATGTGATACAGTTGCATGTGTAAGTTATGCATTTTGACCGACTTACTGAGATGCGTATCCTCATTAATGTGTGCTGCTATCTCAGATAATTTGTAGACAAACTGGAAGCGAGAACTAGAGGCGAGAACATGTTTGCTAGGCATTCAAACTACTTTGAGATTTCATGTTTCCTTTTGGATGTAAGACTTCATTTAAATTTGAGAATCGAAGTGGCCTTACGGAGACTTTTACTCCGTGGCAGTTATCATGTTTATTTTTCGAGGCGTGACAACTTAAATGGTATCAGAGCTTTTTATAAAATAAATAATATAAAGAAACTGAAAAATACATTCATGCATTGAGTTTGGGCGAATTACTTGGGAAGATTGCTTGAGGATTAGGTCGAGGATTCATTAATGTTGGTTTCTTATTAGAGGAATATTTATTTAGTTTATTGTGTTTTAAGGTTTATGCTCTTTTTATGTTTATGAGTGTTGCCTATATATAAATATGACAAGATTTGGTGATTACTATATATAAAATTACAATTACAATTTCGACGAAAATATGTGAAGTGGATGAAAAAGACTAATTATCTAGTACTGAGTCAACTTTTGAATTATTTCATGTATTTTTTTTAGATACTGTGAGTAAATATTAGATTTTAAATTCAAATAAGTTTGAATCATTTTCTTTGGTGCTGTGTACAAAAAATAATAATAATAACACTAATGTCTTAGACGATGTAATTGCACCATCTCTTTTTCTCTGTACTTCAGTGTTCTATCTTATGGTTGTGTAACTGTATCGCTGTTTTGTCATCGTGCCTACTCAGTGTCTGTCTTCTTTGTAAATATACTTGTGATTCTTAAATAATAATACTTTTTTATATTAAAAAATACATATGGACTTAGTGTTTGTACCATAGTTATAGGTTGGCTTCTACATGATTATAATAGTTCACCCTTATTATGCTCGAATATAATACATAGGAGTTAAATTTACTATACATAAAATATGTTTATACGTCTATATTGGTTTCAAGGTTATCTTAAGTACTATGATATATTTTTTTAATTCTGGACGCAGGGTATATATATATATATATTTGTTTTCTTGTTCTCGTGATTTTACGATCTTAAATTGCATGGTCTAATTCACTATGTTTTCAATAGGTATAATTAGTTGTATGTTGTAAGATGATCTAGTTGTATATGCATTGTTGGCGTTGATGTAATACTTTGCTTTGAATTAAATTTTTAATATATTCGATCAACCCCCTTAATAGCAAAGAAAATATGATAAATATTTAGTGTAGGTAGTAACTATAAATTACATTAAACCTGATATAAAGTTGGGTAGTGAAGTTGGTTACCAGCTTATTCTTTTGCTTCATTAATATCATGCTTTGTCTTTGTTATCATTTATTTGATGTCATCATATTGTGTATGATCTTGTTCATATATAATTCATTTAAAGGTTGATTGTGAATGATGTTGTTTTGACCTCATGGTCGATTGTGACGAGTTTTTACGATAAATTTTAAATAATAAATGAACATTCTTGAGGTTAAAAGTGAGACTAATATAACATGTCCTTGTGAACCATTGTCGAGTATTCCACATGGCTTAAAACAAGAGTGAGAGACAAAGTTATAAGAGTGGAAAAATCCACCAACCATATGTGTGTATATTCATATTAATATCTTGTATGAATTCTGAATTTTTAAGAGTTTACTTGGTATCTTGATGATCTAATTAATTGGAAAGTCAATTTTTGTTTTGTTTTGTTTTATATGTTGCGTATCTGCATTTATATAAATTTTAATTTGACTACTTATATAGATTCGTAAGTTGGTTTTGATTTTTTTTTCACTCGCTCCCCTGTGATCGATTTTGAACATTGCAATCTCTATTTGATTTGATACTCATAGTGTTTTTTTTTAATATTTCTTTCTCATTGCTTTTACTTAGGGATCTCATAATTAGGTTTCCGGTATGAAATTGAATCAGATTAGAGAAATTAGTTAGCTTTTGGACCGTAAATGTAAAAGAGGTTTCTTTTTCTTGTTGTTAGGTTGGGTATTAAATAATATTTTGGATTCTGAGAAAAAGTTCTAATAGAGCTCATATATTTTCCGATTTGTTTTTAACTACAAGGTAATTTTGAAGTGCAAGTATTTAAATAGTCGTAATTTAAATTTAGTTATCCCATGGATTATTCCGTATAGTAATTGAATACTCATACTTAAACCATATATTTATTGCACCATTAATATTTTAGTTCAATTATAAAGTAGTTTTCGTCTTACTAATATGTCTCCATGAATTAGCTTGAATCGATGACATGAGCTAAATATGCTTCACATCCCTTAGTGATAAGTCTGCTTGCATCAATTGCAGAGATAACACAAGAAGGGAATATACGACGTTGTCCACAATAAGTGAACTCATCTTCTCCAGGTAACTTGAATACTACTTCCTTTTTGAAACAGTCTACCATAGCATGCCAACGAGCTAACCAGTCCATGCCAAATATCACATCAAAGTCCTCAATCCCAAAAGGAATCAAGTTCGCTAACAGCTTATGCTCACCAATCAACACATCACAATTTTTTATCACATGCTCAACTATCAAGGAATCACCAACTGGAGTAAAAACTACCAATGGATGATCTAACATACCCTTTTCTTTATCAGCTAATGGTGCAAAGCTATGCGACACAAATGAATGCGTGGAACCAGGGTCTACCAAAATATGAGCATCGTGACCAAGAATAGACATTGTATCTGCGACCATATCTCGATTCACTTAAGCATCATCTTGCATCATGGCAAAAAGTCGAGCCTGAGTATGTAGACGACTACCCTGACTTCCACCTTCAATCATACTTCTCTTTCCTCTGGTCGTCTGTGATACCTCCTGATTTTTACTTCCACCAGCCCCTACATCAGATGGCCTGGTTGAAGCCTCAAACCGACTACCTTGTTGCAAAGTCTGCGGACAATCTCTAACTATATGCCCTTTCTGTCCACAGCGATAACAAACTCCCTTTCCCTTCAAGCATTCACCTAAATGATGCTTATTGCAGTTGTGACATAAAGGGTAATCCATCCGATTGTTTCTAGTCGGCCCTCTTGGACTAACTTCACTGTATTCATCATTAGGCTTTCCTTGATCACCATATTGTAATCGTGGTTATGACAAGGTACCGCCTCTCTTGACTGGCCTATTACTGCTCCACTGATTGTATCGCTTTCCACCCTTTTACCTTTGTTATTCCGTTTTCCATTCAGCCTTACTCTATTCTACTCGCAGTGCTGCTTCCATAATCAGTCCATACTCCTTATACGTCAAACCTACAATAGTGGATCTGATAATCTCACGTAAACCCTGCTCAAACCTCTTGCACTTGTCCGTTTCCTTGCTTACCCTCTCAGGAGCAAAATGCGATATCTCAACAAACATCGATTCATACTCAGCTACACTCATCCCACTTTGTACCAGTTTAGTAAACTCAATCACCCTTGCATCTCAGAAAGTCTGTGGCAAATAATAATCTTCGAACTCTTTCTTCAGCACTTCCCATGACATCGGGATTGAACCAGCGTATTTGCACTGAATAGATTCCCACCAATAGCTAGCATTTCCCCAAAAAAGAGACTGAATGCAAGCTATCTTCTCCTGATCCGTACACTCCAGCAAATTCAATATCTTTTTTGTCTTCCTCAACCAAGTATCAGCCTCAAGTGGAGTGACCTTACCATAGAAATACGAGACTTCTAACTGATGCATACGAATGTAAGGAGGGTCTTTCCTTGTCATTAATGAAACTGCCCTCGACAACATCACAATCGCAGCATGTGTAGGAGATGAAGTCAAAGCTGAAGTAGTAGGAACTACTGGTGGAGGAACTACATCAGAAGGAATATCAGAACTAGGTGAATCTTGCTGAGGTGCCCTACGGGCCATTGAAGAATCCTCCTTATTCTTATGAGTATGTTTAGACATCAACAAACCTATAAGAACAAATGACTAAAGTCAATCGAATAAATCCTCAAATCTCATAATCCTACATTCATATAATAAGCCTACACTCATCTACCCCCTTATCTTCCATTCAACCTATCCACTTTCGTTCCACGCTTACCGTACCAAAATTGTCACAACCCGTAACCTAGTAGTCATAATCGGCGCAAGGATTCAACTAAAACTAACGTCAATCGAATCACTGCAAGTCTCATAAACATAAACGTGCTATATCATACCTATACAACAAACTAAATGCACTCTCAACCACACCACTATACATCATCTACAACAAACTCCAAAATAACTATACATCCATCTACATCATCAACTATATCAAAATACACTAGTAATCCATAATATTCAAAATGACATCTTCGTAGGCCCGACCTCAAAAGTAAGCTCCTGTGACTCCACGAAAACTCTACAAGATCAACAACTAAAGATCTGGTAAATGAATAAGAGAGAATGGTGAGACAAGCTTAGTGAGTAGATAATAAGTACCATAAGGTTAACGAAGGTCAATGGTTTAAATATAGTGTTATATTAATCATAATAAATAATAGTTTCATATGGTCATAACATATGTAATATGGATCATAAGAGTTGCGAGCCAAGCATTAGATCACAACATAAGGCATAAATGCTACACAAGCATAAATGCAACATAAACATAAGTCATATGCGCATAGACGTTCCCAAAGAGCAAGATACATGGCATACGCCCCAAAGGCTTAATACATACCACATGCGGTCCCAAAGACCTCATAAACATAACGTGAACATCATACAAGGCTCGTAACCATATGGAATAATTAATAATAGTAAAAATTCTGAATCATATGAAGGAATAAGTTTATCGCAAATAGGATCAACGATGGATGATCAATGGAATAGCTCTAAGAAGGCCAATGAATATCTTATTCACTTTCCAGTTTTAAAATAACAAGAAATATATATATCAAATAAAAATAATGGTTTTGTGAACCCATTATCCACTCACCTCAACTTCCTCCAAGTGCGTAAAACTTAAGCGTTCCTAGACGATTCGGCTCGTTGGTTATCACTTCTTTTCCTAATAACAAATAAACTCTACGTAACTATACTATATTCGAAAAATCATGAGCATGCTTAAACTAGTACATGGCAGCCCCTATACATGCCAAATTCCCACTTGAAACCAACCAACTAATCACTTCCAACAAATTCCAACAACACATCCAACACCTCCATCAATATGCCTACATAACTAACCATCCTTACTTTAACATCATCAACAACCCACGAAAATCACCAAAACAAGACTCCTCTAATTGTCTTTCATCATATCATATCCAAAAATCAACTCCACAATCAACACAACCAACTCATAAGGTCGTTTTCTCTTTAACCTACTTGAATCCGAGAGCTCAGCAACTCGGCCAGAATAAAATGGACCTCCTGGGTTCATTACTTCACCAAATCAACAAAATAAATATACCACAGAATAGAAAATTTTGTCCTCTACAACTTTGTTGACAACTAAAAAGTCCAATTCCTAAGGTAAACCCACTTACTGAACAGTTTCTCTACGACCTGCCTGCTTGTTCTTCTTTCTCCTACTAGCTTCTTTCTCTTTTTTCTTTTGGTTTTCTGAGTGGTTAAAAATGGTGTGGCTTGTCCTAAGGTACGTTTAAGGTCTTATAAGGTTCCTAGATAATTCTCCTCAATTTCTATCTCATCCCTTAAAGTCAAAAAGGTAAAAACATTTGACTCCTCTTGATTGGCTGTCTATTCCTTGGCCAGTCATAAACCAGAAACTTCAAGCTAAATTTTGATCTCCTTCCACTACCGATCTGAATACAATTTTGTCCACCAAGTTGTAGTGCTATGTCTTAGCTTTCCAAAACATATTTGCTTGTCTAAATTGGATCAGAAATGAGAAAGTTATGGCCATTCTCCCCAAGCAGCTCAAATCTGTCTAAGTCACCCGAGGTTAGTTTAACATAAACCTAAAACTAAGCTAAGTGACCAAAATGAAGGCTAATCTTGTAGTCTTAGAAGGCTCTATCATGTGTAAACATGCTTATAAAGTTGTCGGAATATCAATCTATTAGAATAGTTGCCTAACAGACCAACTAACGCTAATGCCGATATATCTTAAAAGTGGTTCTTGTATTAACTTAATCGTAAAGCAACTTAGCTAACGATACTTAGGAATATAATGTGGTAGAGGGCTTACAATTTCTCCTCCCCTAAAAAGAATTTCGTCCTCGAAATTTACTTACCCAAGTCATGAAACAGATGTGGATATCGTGTCCTCATGTCTTTCTCCGTTTCCCAAGTGACTTCTTCAACGTTCTAACTACATCATAACACTTTAACCAACGGAATTGTCTTGGATCGTAAATTCTTTTCCTTTCTATCCAAGATCTGAACTGGCACTTCTTCATACGTCAAATTTTCTCTCAATATAATTGGTTCCATGTCCAATATCCTTGATTCTTCCCAAACCATACACTTTCTCAATAATGAAGCATGAAACACATTATGAATCTTTGATAACTCAGGTGGTAAGGCTAATCGATATGCAACTGGTCTAACACGTTCTAGGATCTCATAAGGACCAATGTACCGTGGTGTCAATTTTTCTTGCTTACTGAATCGTAATACACCTTTCCAAGGAGACACTTTTAAGAATACTTTATCGCCAACATTAAACTCAAGATGTCTTCTTCCTTGATCGGCATAAATTTTCTGACGTTGTTGGGCTATCTTCAATCTCTCCTTAATGACTTTAACCTTCTCCATAGTATCATGAACAACTTCAGGACCTGTCAACTTCCTTGCTCCTTCTTCGTCCCAACAAATCGGAGATCCACATTTTCTTCCATATAAGGCTTCATAAGGAGCCATGCCAATGCTGGAGTGAAAACTATTATTGTATGCAAACTCAATCAACGGAAGATGATCATCCCAACTACCAACAAACTCCATTGTACATGATCATAGCATTTTCTCCAAGGTCTGAATAGTCCTTTCTGATTGTCCATCAGTCTGAGGATGAAAAGAAGTACTGAACTTGACTTTGGTGCCTATAGTATCCTGCAGACTAGGCCAAAATCTGGAAGTAAATCGAGGATCTCTATCAGAAACAATAGAAATTAGAGCGCCATGTAACCTCACAATTTCACTAACATACAATCGCGCCAACTTGTCCATAGTAGTGATCATAGAGATTGGTAAGAAATGAGCTGACTTCGTGAGTCTATCAACAATAACCCAAATGGCATCATGCTTTCTCGATGTCCTTGGCAAGTTAGTAACAAAGTCTATCGTAATATGCTCCCATTTCCATTCTGGTATTGGCAATGGTTCCAGTAGTCCGATTGGGCATTGATGCTTAACTTTCACCTGTTGACAAACCATACAACTTGCTACATAGTTTGCAACGTCTTTCTTCATACCTGACCACCAATAATTATCCTTTAAAGCACGATACATTTTAGTACTCCCTGGGTGTATAGTATATGGAGAACAATGAGCTTCTTCTAATATTTTCCTCTTCAATTCAGCTTGATTGGGAACACACACCCTGTTATGGTACAATAACATTCCATCATCGCTTATGGTAAACTCATTAGGATCTCTTTTTTGAACTTCACCTCTTATCTGCTGTAACTTTACATCTTGTTCTTGAAGATCACGTATCTTGTTGTACAACATAGGCCTCACCCTTAGATTATCAATAAGGATACCCTGTTCTCCAATTCTCAACTAAACTCTCAACTTCCTGAGTTCCAATAAAAATGATAGGTAAATCACTCGCAAGTGTGCCAAACTGCTAGTAGATTTCCTACTAAGCACATCCGCTACTATATTCGCCTTTCCCGGGTGGTAATCTATGATACAGTCATAATCTTTCAACAATTCCACCCATCTTCTTTGTCTCAAATTCAACTCCTTCTGAGTGAGCAAATTCAAACTTTTGTGATCAGTGAAAATACGGCAAGTTTCTCCATACAAGTAATGTCTCCATATCTTCAAAGCAAAGACTACAGCTGCTAACTCCAAGTCATGTGTAGGATAATTCAGCTCGTGCTTTCATAATTGTCTTGAAGCATAAGTAATCACCCTATCATTCTGCATAAGTACACAACTTAGACCATGATGAGAGGCATCACTGTAGACAACATATTCACAACCAGTCATAGGAAGTGTAAGCACTGGAGCTGACGTCAAACGAGTCTTAAGTTCTTGGAAGCTCTGATCACATTCATCATTCCATACAAACTTCACATCCTTCCGAAAAAGTTTAGACAATGGAGCTGTAATCTTGGAAAAATCCTTCACGAATCTCCTGTAATAACCTGCCAAACCCAGAAAACTTCTAACTTCTGTGGCATTCTTAGGAGGCTCCCATTTAAGCACAGTTTCTACTTTCTTTGGATCTACTAATATCCCTTCTGCCGAAATCACATGCCCTAAAAACACCACCTCATTCAGCCAAAATTCACATTTACTCAACTTGGCATAAAGTTCCTTCTCTTCAGCACTTGCAAAACAATTCTCAAATGATCTGCATGTTCTTCCATTGTACGCGAATAGACAAGGATGTCATCAATGAACACCACAACAAACTTATCAAGGTAAGTATGAAATACCTTGTTCATCAAACTCATAAATGTAGCCAGAGCATTAGTCAAACCAAACAGCATAACCAAAAACTCGTAATGACCATAACGAGTCCGAAAAGCCATCTTAGGTACATCACACTCCTTAATCTTCAACTGATGGTAGCCTAAATGCAAATCAATCTTGGAAAATACTTTTGCATCTTGGAGTTGATCAAACAAGTCATCAATACATGGCAAAGGATACTTGTTCTTGATCGTTATCTTATTCAACTGCCTGTAGTCGATACACAAACGAATAAAACCATCTTTTTCTTCACAAATAACACTGGTGCTCCCCAGGGTGAAACACTTGGCCTAATATAGTCTTTTTTAAGTAGTTCTTGCAATTGAACTTTCAATTCTTTCAACTCAACTGGAGCCATTCTATATGAAGCTTGAGACATAGGAGTGGATCCTGGCACTAAGTCAATTACGAACTCAACTTCTCTATTAGGAGGCAAGCTTGGAAGATCTTCTGGAAATACTTCAGGAAATTCACAAACCACAGGAATATCATCCAACCTTAGCCCACTTACTCTTGTATCGATGACATGAGCTAAATATGCTTCACATCCCTTAGTGATAAGTCTGCTTGCATCAATTGCAGAGATAACACAAGGGAATACACGACGTTGTCCACAATAAGTGAACTCATCTTCTCCAGTTAACTTGAATACTACTTCCTTTTTGAAATAGTCTACCATAGCATGCCAACGAGCTAACCAGTCCATGTCAAATATCATATCAAAGTCCTCAATCCCCAAAGGAATCAAGTTCGCTAACAGCTTATGCTCACTAATCAACACATCACAATTTTTTATCACATGCTCAACTATCAAGGAATCACCAACTGGAGTAGAAACTACCAATGGATGATCTAACATACCCTTTTCTTTATCAGCTAATGGTGCAAAGCTATGCGACACAAATGAATGCGTGGAACCAGAGTCTACCAAAATATGAGCATCGTGACCAAGAATAGTCATTGTATCTGTGACCACATCTGGATTCACTTGAGCATCATCTTGCATCATGGCAAAAAGTCGAGCCTGAGTACGTGGATGACTACTCTGACTTCCACCTTCAATCATACTTCTCTTTCCTCTGGTCGTCTGTGATACCTCCTGATTTTTACTTCCACCAGCCCCTACATCAGATGGCGTGGTTGAAGCCTCAAACTGACTACCTTGTTGCAAAGTCTGCGGACAATCTCTAACCATATTCCCTTTCTGTCCACAGCGATAACAAACTCCCTTTCCCTTTAAGCATTCACCTAAATGATGCTTATTGCAGTTGTGACATAAAGGGTAATCCATCCGATTGTTTCTAGTCGGCCCTCTTGGACTAACTTCACTGTATTCATCATTAGGCTTTCCTTGATCACCATATTGTAATTGTGGTTATGACAAGGTACCGCCTCTCTTGACTGGCCTATTACTGCTCTACTGATTGTATTGCTTTCCACCCTCTTGCCTTTGTTGTTCCGTTTTCCATTCAGCCTTACTCTGCTCTACTCGCAGTGCTGCTTCCACAATCAGTCCATACTCCTTATACGTCAAACCTACAACAGTGGATCTGATATTCTCACGTAAACCCTGCTCAAACCTCTTGCACTTGTCCGTTTCCTTGCTTACCATCTCAGGAGCAAAACATGACAACTTAACAAACTTCGATTCATACTCAGCTATAGTCATCCCACCTTGTACCAGTTTAGTAAATTCAATCACCCTTGTATCTCGGAAAGTCTGTGGCAAATAATAATCTTCAAACTCCTTAAACCAGTGTATTTGCACTGAATAGATTCCCACCAATAGCTAGCATTTCCCTAAAAAAGAGACTGAATGCAAGCTATCTTCTCTTGATCCATACACTCTAGCAAATTCAATATATTTTCTGTCTTCCTCAACCAAGTATCAGCCTCAAGTGGAGTGACCTTACCATAGAAATACGAGACTCCTAACTGATGCATACGAATGTAAGGAGGGTCTTTCCTTGTCATCGATGAAACTGCCCTCGACAACATCGCAACTGTAGCATGTGTAGGAGATGAAGTCGAAGCTGAAGTAGTAGGAACTACTGGTGGAGGAACTACATCAAAAGGAATATCAGAACTAGGTGAATCTTGCTGAGGTGTCCTACGGGCCATTAAAGAATCCTCCTTATTCTTATGAGTACACTTAGACATCAACAAACCTATAAGAACAAATGACTAAAGTCAATCGAATAAATCCTCAAATCTCATAATCCTACATTCATATAATAAGCCTACACTCATCTACCCCCTTATCTTCCATTCAACCTATCCACTTTCGTTCCACGCTCACCGCACCAAAATTGTCACTACCCGTAACCTAGTGGTCGCAACTGGCGCAAGGATTCAACTAAAACTAACATCAATCGAATCCCTGCAAGCCTCATAAACATAAACGTACTATATCATACCTATACAACAAACTAAATTCACTTTCAACCACACCACTATACATCATCTACAACAAACTCCAAAATAACTATACATCCATCTACATCATCAACTATATCAAAATACACTAGAAATCCATAATATCCAAAATGACATCTTCGTAGGCCCGACCTCTAAAGCAAGCTCCCGTGACTCCACGAAAACTCTACAAGATCACCAACTAAAGATCTGGAAAATGAATAAGAGAGAATGGTGAGACAAGCTCAGTGAGTAGATAATAAGTACCATGAGGTTAACGAAGGTCAATGGTTTAAATATAGTGTTATATTAATCATAATACATAATAGTTTTATATGGTTATAACATACGAAATATGGATCATAAGAGTTGCAAGCCAAGCATTAGATCACAATATAAGGCATAAATGCTACACAAGCATAAATGTAACATAAACATAAGTCACATGCACATAGACGCTCCCAAAGAGCAAGACACATGGCATACGCCCCAAAGGCTTAATGCATACCACATGCGGTCCCAAAGACCTCATAAACATAACATGAATATCATACAAGACTCGTAACCATATGGAATAATTAATAATAGTAAAAATTCTGAATCATATGAAGGAATAAGTTTATCGTAAATAGGATCAATGACGGGTGATCAATGGAATAGCTCTAAGAAGGCCAATGAATATCTTATTCACTTTTCAGTTTTAAAATAACAAGAAATATATATATATCAAATGAAAATAATGGTTTTGTGAACCCATTATCCACTCACCTCAACTTCTCCAAGGTGTAAAACTTAAGCATTCCTAGACGATTCGGCTCGTTGGTTGTCCACTTCTTTTCCTAATAACAAATAAACTCTACGTAACTATACTATATTCAAAGAATCATGAGCATGCTTAAAGTAGTACATGCAGCCCCTATACATGCCAAATTCCCACTTGAAACCAACCAACTAATCACTTCCAACAAATTCCAACAACACATCCAACACCTCCATCAACATGCCTACATAACCAACCATCCTTACTTTAACATCATCAACAACCCATGAAAATCACCAAAACAGGACTCCTCTAATTGTTGTTCATCATATCATAACCAAAAATCAACTCTCTAATCAACACAACCAACTCATAAGGTTGTTTTCTTTTTAACCTACTTGAATCCGAGAGCTCAACAACTCGGCCAGAATAAAATGAACCTCCTGGGTTCATTACTTCACCAAATCAACAAAATAAATATACCACAGAATAGGGAATTATGTCCTCTACAACTTTGTTGACAACTAAAAAGTCCAATTCCTAAGCTAAACCCACTTATCGAACAGTTTCTCTACGACCTACCTGCTTGTTCTTCTTTCTCCTACTAGCTTCTTTCTCTTTCTTCTTTTGGTTTTCTGAGTGGTTAGAAATGGTGTGGCTTGTCCTAAGGTAAGTTTAAGGTCTTATAAGGTTCCTGGATAATTCTCCTCAATTTCTATATCATCCCTTAAAGTCAAAAAGGTAAAAATATTTGACTCCTCTTGATTGGCTGTCTATTCCTCGGCCAGTCATAAACCAGAAACTTCAAGCTAAATTTTGATCTCCTTCCACTACCAATCTGAATAAACTTTTGTCTACCAAGTTGTAGGACTATGTCTTAGCTTTCCAAAACATATTTGCTTGTCTAAATTGGATCAGAAATGAGTAAGTTATGGCTATTCTCCCCAAGTAGCTCAAATCTGTCTAAGTCACCCGAGGTTAGTTTAACATAAACCTAAAACTAAGCTAAGTGACCAAAATGAAGGCTAATCTTGTAGTCTTAGAAGGCTCTATCATGTGTAAACATGCTTATGAAGTTGTCGGAATATCAATCTATTAGAATAGTTGCCTAACGGACCAACCAACGCTAATGCCGATATATCTTAAAAGTGGTACTTGTGTTAACTTAATCATAAAACAACTTAGCTAACGATACTTAGGAATATAATGTGGTAGAGGACTTACAACATACCTTTGATTGTTGAACCAATTTATTTTACTGCTTGAGTACCTTATGTTTAAAGGGTTGAAATAAGATTTGTTATAACCTAGTTTTGTCTTGATTGGGATGAATTTTGTTGACATACCTTTATTTATAAACTAATTTTTAAAGATATTTTTGTATGCCTTGATTGGCCTGATATAATATTTAGATACTATTTGATATCTAAAATTCGACTATTGTATGAATGAGGTCTCGTACCCTTTTTGTGCTCATACTATGTTCTGGATATATACGTGCTACAAAAATGGAGGGGTCAACTTGGGGCCATATGAGCTGTGGATCATAGCCTCGAAGTTAAAAAAAAAGAAAGAATATTTAGTATTGATTTAAAAGGTAGTTACATTTAGCTATTCAAGGATATTTTAGAGATAGAAATTAGTATGTAACCGATTACTTGTTGCGTTATAAGTTTGAGGACAAACTTCTTTTAAGGAGAGAATAATGTAATAACCGTAAAATATTACTGAATAATTCTAAAAGTGTAAGCGTGGTTAGGTAATTTACCAAGTAGTGATAAATAATTTACCATTAAGTTTGACCTAGGAGCTAGGGTTATCCGTGTTTCATTTAAAAGGGGGGCAAGAGCTGTCATTCTGATAGACACAATTATTTCAGAAGTTCCCCTAAAACTTGTGTGAGATTTATTAGTCGATTTTGTTTGAGATGTGAAGTCGAGTTGATCAAAAGAGAGTATAGCACGTCGAGTCGAGAGGTAAGTCGGTTTCTGTCTTACCTTATGTTAAGTTGAATTTGGCCTCATCGTAGACTTCGTACCCTTCCTGAAAGTATGCGACGAGGAGAAGAATTGAATCCTATTAATTGAACTTGATCGTGATAGTTATAAGCACCTGCGTGGACTATAAATGTTCATTTGAAGAAGTCCCTGATCACGGCTTAAAGAATTGAATTGTTTAATATAAAGATTTATCATAAACGGTAGGACGAGCTACAGGACATGGATACTTTTTATTAGATATATAATTATATTATTACCTAAACAACAGGGATAGTTACATGCTTACGATTTATGCCATGCATTGCTTAAAACCGTACGTGGTCTGTTGGTGTGTAATTTTAGGGTGAATTTGTGAATTGATGTTGTACTCTTTTGGATAGACTTGTCACTGGAGGTAAATTTTTTAAAGTTTTTCATTATTTCAGAGTGTTGTGAACATGATCAGTTATTATTTTGTCTTTGCCTCTTAGATTCGTGGTTTCATGAAGGAATAAGTAAAATTAATAAATTAATGCTTGGTGACTTACTGATTTGTAAAACATGCGTAGGAATATTGTAAGCTTTATTTAAATCAAGGCGTGCATATGCTAGTATACGCTATATAAAGGGGGCACTTTTAAGCTTCGTGAATTTGGTCATTGTAGGTAGTAATGAGGCAATATAAGATAGGTGTCGTATCGTTTCGTAGTGTTTGATCATTGGGTTTTATTCTAGTTCGAATGATTATGTTTAATGGGTAAGTGAATTCTGTCTTTGTTACGTGATTGTTATGTTGTTCTGAATTGTTGATTGTGTGGGATTGAATTCTGGAATATTAGATTGGAAATTGATGATTTGGATTTTGGATTTATTGATCTTGGATATGTGAATCAGATCTTGGATGTGTGATTGATTTCGAGTTTGGTACCGTTGGATTATTGATGATTGGATTCGGATTGTCAGAATTTGGATATGTGATTGATATGATTTATGGCATGCGGCATTGTCTCATACCTATTTGGCCCTATAGTTCGCATATATCGCTTAAAGGGCTACCGGGTAACCCGAGGTATGTGTGATCAAATGGACAGGGAGTATGTAGACTATCTGGACTCGTGGAGGGAATACCCTTTCATCTATTGGGACTGCCTTGCAGGAATGGTTTGGGTATTTATCTGTGCCCCACGAAGATCCCGTCATGATAAGTAAGGACTCTGGAGCTCCGTAAGTAAAAGTGTTGTGATCATCGTGTTTATATTTTGTTGGGTCATTGTGTGAGTCTTATTATGTTAGTTGGCTAAGGTAGTTGGCTAGGTGAAATGGATAAGTGATCTGGGTCTCTATTTTGATAAGCTTGACTATGCATATGTGATCAAGAATCTTGTTATTGTTTATTTTTTTTTCGAGTGTGTAACTATAATATCTATTTGATTGAATGATTATTATTAGGGAAAATTAGGCTAAAGTCCCTGTAATTTGGGGATTTAAATGTTTTTGTCCCTACTATTTAAAAACTACTCTTTCAATCCCTACTATGCAAAATAACCAAATTTTTTAGTCCCTAAAAATCAACGTTAATTTTTTTATGACTATTATACCTTTCGATTGAAAAACTAACCCAAACCCAAACCCAAATCCAAATCCAAACCAAAACCAAAACCAACTAAAAAACAGAATAAATCTAGTCAGATAAAATTTTCAAACCATTAACTTCATCAAAATGTGAGGTGCTTATACGTTCTCTGCACATTTCTTAACTTCTAAACCAAAAAGTGTCATCTGGGATTATGGAGGCAAATTCTTGAGATATCTGGTGAGGAATTAGTAGAACACTCCTAAATCAAAAAGTGTCATCAATGAACTCCCAATTCTATGTTTGCCTCCCATGAATCAGACAACCACAAAGAAAATCATCTGGGATTATGGAGGCAACAACACAACATGCAACCATCGCAAAACGAGTGATCAATCCTAAAAGTAGAACTCTTAGCATACCTGATTGATTTAAATTATTACCTTGGCATAGTAATCCTTTCAAACGCGGCGAGCAATATGGTGACCCCCCAAATCGAAAGCCTTAAACTTGATCTTCCCAATACTCAGCTCCCACCGAATCTAATTAAACCACACCCCGCTAGGGTTTGTCACTCAATCATAAAACAATAATTAGCAGAAACCCCATCGTCAAACTTGGATTCTGTCGTCGTCCTCGTCGGTGTCGGTTTCAGAGTCACTACAACTGTTAGTGTCATCCATGCCGGTGCTGTGGCCTTAAATTCCACCTTCGGCCTTTTGTGTTTTCTAACCTTGTCATCCACAATTTTGATTATAGCCATGATCGATTGAGAGTTCTAAACGAGACCTAAAATTGGGAGAAACGGGAATTCTAATTTTGAGCCGAAGAACAAAAGGTAGATAGGAAGAACGCGAACAGCATGGTGGCATGGCAGAACGGAACAGCAGTTGCCTCTGGAGATAGGAAGATATGCGGAAGAAGAAGGAGGAATGCGGTGAGGGAGACGGAGGAGGACGGCGTTTGAGTTAATTTGGGTTAGTTTATTGGAAAAATTTGAGTCGTAGAAGGAAAAAGGTTTTTTTTTGGATTTTGGTTTAATTTTGGGTTTGGGTTTGGTTTGGTTTGATTTGAGTTTGGTTTAATTTTGGGTTTGGGTTGGTTTTTCAAACGAAGGGTAAAATGGTCATAAAAAAATTATGTTGATTTCTAGGGACTAAACATTTATGTTATTATGCATAGTACGGATCCAAAGAGTAATTTTAGAACAACAGGGACTAAAACGGTTGAATCACCATAGTACAAGGACTTTAGCCTAATTTTCCCTTATTATTATATATGATTTGATATGAAATATGTGATATAGTTGCATGTGTAAGTTATGCATTTTGACCGACTTACTGAGACGCGTATCCTCATTAATGTGCGCTGCTATCTCAGATAATTTGTAGACAGACTGGAAGTGAGAACTAGAGGCGAGAACATGTTTGCTAGGCATTCAAACTACTTGAAGATTTCATGTTTCCTTTTGGATGTAAGACTTCATTTAAATTTGAGAATTGAAGTGGCCTTACAGAGTCTTTTACTCTGTGGCAGTTGTCATGTTTATTTTTTGGGGCGTGACACGTCGGCTCTTTGTTTGCCTTATGACGATGCTGATTCCAGCCTTCAGGCTCTCGCCGGTCAGGCTGAGGGGTTTGGTAGGTCCACCATTGATGGGCTCCATGGCACAATTTAGTTGGTTAGTTACTTATTTCACCCTTAAAGATGGTCTTGGAGATGAGCACGTCGGCAGTGGTGATGAAGCCCAACGTGAGGGTGTCGTCGAGCATGTCGAGCACGGACTTATTGACCAAATCCACCATGTCCTCGTCACACACGCTCAAGACCATCCCTTCTTGAAGCTTGAATCTGTCACCGTCATCAACAGCATGTCCAATCTGGACACCGCCATCATTGCCCTCAGGTTAGGTTGATATGACTTTGTCTTTGTACAATCGTGCTAAGACCGAGAATTGGTGATTGGATTGTATTGCTTTCACCACCGTGATTAGGTTGCACTACAAGTCCTACAACTTTGACATCAAGTACAATGGTTTCGGGGTGTCAGAATTTTCGCCGGAGTTCTAGTTTAGGTTTTAATTAAGGTAGTTTAGTTTTAATTGATTTGGTTTGGTTAAATTAGTTTTAGTTTGGTTAGATTGGTTTTGATTTTGGTTTTGGTTTTTGGTTAGTTTTTCAAATAAAGGGTATAATAGTCATACAAAAAGTTATGTTGCTTTTTAGGGATCAAAAAATTCGGTTATTTTGCATAGTAGGGATTGAAAGAGTAGTTTTTAAACAGTAGGGACTAAAACAGTTGAATCCCCAAAGTACAGGGGCTTTAGCCTAATTTTCCCTATCTAAAAAAAAACTAAGGGGAAATTAGGATAATGCCGCTATATTTTAGGGTTCAATCGGTTTTGTCCCTACTATTTAAAAGCTACTCTTTGAATTCATAATATACCAAATAACCAAGCTTTTTAGACGCTAGAAGTCAACATAATTTTTTTTGACCATTATACCCTTCTTTTGAAAAAATAACTCAAACATATATTCAATCCAACCAAATCAATTAAAACCAAACCAACTCAATTAAAATCTAAATCGAAACTCTGGCAAAAACTAACTCCCCATACCAACCCCTTCCTCACCAGCTCCGACATGGCCTCTCCGCTTCTCCCTCCCCCTCCCTTCCGAAACTACCACCCATCCCAATGATTGCGTGACTTTCAAGTTTGTTTCTCCATTGAGGTTCATGGTCTCCACATAGCAGATCTCATCCTTGTAACTAGATGAAAGCAAGACTAGATCTGCTGGAAAGAATTGATCTTTTTAACTTTAACTATATCTCCCACCCAAAGAACTTCCCATTCGACATCATCAAAACCTCTGTCTTGTCTAAAAACATGAACTTTTTGGTTGTTCACCTCGTGATCCTATTTCGAACAATGACTAATTTCATAAAATAAATCCAAATTTTCATTTATACTATTAGTAGCTACCATTTACTTAGTAAGCTTAAGCACCGTCAATCCTATACCACAAAACATCTAATTAAATAAACATGATGGTTCAATATGAGCAAAGAAGGAACTGACCTATTGTGTCCTCTGTTGATCTTCAATCCCTTCTTTGACCACAATGGTATTGATAACAATGAAAGAGGTAGAACTACACAGATGGTAGAGAAGGGTGATGCTTAGATTTAGGAGAAGATTAAGGATGAGCTAAAGGAGAGGGATGCGAAAGAGAGGGAGGAGAAGGACATGGAAGATTTTGATGGGCAATTGGATTCACCAATGGACACAGACGACAGTGACCAGGCCTGCCATTTTAGGGCAAAAGAAGATGGTAAGAGTATTTTACTGAGTTGGTTTGGTTTTAATTGATTTAGTTTGGTTAGATTGGATTTGAGTTTGTGTTAGTTTTTCCAAAAAAGGTATATTGGTCATAAAAAATATGCTAACTTTTAGAGACTAAAAAGCTCGGTTATTTGGTATAGTAGGGATTCAAAGAGTAGTTTTTTAAATAGTAATGATAAAATCGGTTGAATCTTCAAAATATAGGGACTTTAGCCTAATTTTTCCAAAATTTAATTTTCAAACTGGTGTCCATGCAGGACACTAGCATTTTTTTCCCGTGACTTGAATCGAGTTACAGAAAAATAATTCAGAACCAAGTCACGAATTTTTGTGTGTGACTTTTTCTATTTTTTAATTATCATTCTTCTTTTTTATCTCCTCATCCCTGGTCACCAATGACAAATGCATTCTAGTCATTGTCTCTACCCATCCACCCTTCTCCAACCACGCGTAAACCAACTCTTCTCTCACTATCCTACCATCACTATTCATCTCAACCCAGACCTTCAAGAAGCGCAAACCTCTCTCAACCTAGTAAACCTTAATTGCATAGACCTTCCACATGCATAACGCAACCCTCGACCTTTAGTTCTGCGATAACTTATCTCTATAGGAGTTTCCATATCCTACATAAAACCTTAATGTTGTGAGTAGGTGGATTCTTTTGTCTTATAAACTAACTCGTGCTAGTTGCAACTTTCAATATAGGACACTCTCCAACACGTCCCTTCAAAACAAAGTCCATCAAGCTAAAGTTTGCACTGGCTTAACACTGCCTCTCGTGATTTTAAATAAGGTTATGCGAGCATATGATGTCATGGACTTGTTAGAACAATTAGGTCAGATACCATATAGGAGTTTCCATATCCTACTTAAATTTTAAGGTAGTGAGTAGATAGATCTTTTTACCTTATAAATGTGAAAAGGGATACCTTTTATTGACTAAATTGTCTGTACAAGATATTTACATATAGAGACAACTAGGTGATCTCGTATTAACAAATAATTAATTTTACAGCATGATTATAATGGCTCAAATTAAGAAGTCATTGTCATCAGTTGCTAATCTTGTGAGATTATAGATTGTATAAAATTTTGTAATAACAACTGGTGAAGATTATAGTAGTTACGGGATAGCAGATATGGTAATCCCTTTACTCCCCCATAAGTGAATGGTCAATAACTACGCGCTTAGACCAAAGCTCTTGAAATCTTAGCTACAACAATAACTTGGTGTGCATATTGGCAATTTAATCACAGCATGAGATATAGCGCATAAAATGTAAGCCAGCTTGAACAAGTTCATTGGTAAGTGCAAGTCTATTTCCATATGCTTGGAGCAGGCATGGAATACCAAATTGGCAGGCAGTTACTCCTAGGTTATCACATCAGAGGATTGGATGGGAGGAGTTAGAAAGACCAATTTCTCTGAGAAGCGACTAAATTTAAAGGATCTTAGAGGCAACAGTAGCTAGATACCTATATTTGGCCATGATAGATGATCATGAGATGGATCATTACTTTTTTGAAGCTTATGGGATGAGATTGGGCTCGAGGTATACACCATAGATATGGTAGAGCATTGATCCTTAACATAGCTTGTGCAATTTGTATCACTATATCCTAAAAGTGAATATGACTGTGATGGACAAAGAAGAAGTCCATGGTTATAAGTACCGAGCTCCAATGTGTTGGTATATGACTTTGTATATAATAAGAGGCACAATTAACAGTAAAAGCTATTTTTGGTCGTGTGGCATCAATGTCATGGAGGCTATCGATCACTTGCCAATAGAGTTCATCATTGTAGTCTTTGTCTTGGGCACATGAACTTTTGAATATAGCAGCCGATGCCAAGGAATTGTAACTGGTCATTTTTGCTTTTTCCAATATCTCTCTTATATATTTAGATTGAGATAAGAACAATCCTTATTTGCAACGAATTATATCAATACCAAAAAATATGAGAGTGGGCCAAGGTCCTTTATTGTGAATTTGTGCTAAAAAAATTAACCAATTGTTGTACAGAGATTATATTGTTGTCAGTGACCAATATGTCATCTACGTACACAAGCACAAACAAATGAATCTAATCTTGATTAAGATAGAAAAAAGAGTGGTCTATTTTAGACCTAAGGAACCCAAACACATAAATGGCTACTTGCAGGCAATTATACCAAGCTCAAGAGATTTGCTTTAATTTGTACAGCGACTTGCAAAGTTTACAAACCAAATTTGGGTATTAAGGGTAAGAAAATCTAGGTGGTTGAACTATATAGTCATCCTTAGATAGTTAACCATATAGAAATGCATTAGAGATGTCAATTTAAAAGATAGTTCATCCCTAAGAGACTGAAATTGCAAGTAGTAGGCAAATGATTACTAGTTTAACCATTAAATTGAATGTCTATAGGTAGTCAATGCCTGGCCTTTGTTGAAAACTCTTTGCCACCAAGCGGGGTTATAACAAGTAATGGACCCATTAGCATGATACTTCACTCAAAAGACCCATTTATTTTTGAGTAAGCTTATTACAGCAGCCCTAAGAACTAGTGCCAATACCTTATTTTTCATAAATTGGCTTTTACTGGTGTTCCGCGCTCTCTTCCGAGAGGGTCTTCTCTTATCCTTATAAGTTTCCTGCTGTTTTTCTAGACGATAGGTCATCTGCCTAGATAACCTGATGTATGCCAACAATGTCTAGCGTGCGCCAAGTTTAACGATTTAGAAGAGTTGGAGTACGCCAACTCTTCTAGCGTGAGAATTTTTGCCTCGGATGGCCAAAGTTGGCGTACGCCACCAATTTCTGGCGTGCACCAACACAGCAGTTTTTTTAAGCAGAGTTGCACAAATGAGTAAGGTAAAATTGTCCCACAAGGACCAAATTTAGAGCTTCAACTAGGATTTGTAACTTGTCTAAGATCAATTTATGAAGTGGTTTGATGGAAACACTCGTTCTAAGTCGGTTTACTAATCTACAAAGTATGAACTTAGTTACTTATAGGTTTGGTTTTCTAACAGATTTTTAACAACTTAATATGCACAAATGAGCAAGGTGAACTTAAAACCACAATAATCATCGAATTCAGAAGGTTTACTAAGTACATAACATGGTCCTAGTGTTTCGAAATCAACCAAACTACACTCTTGTGCTAGAATGGCCTAAATTGCTTCTTTACCATGCTTAGAATGGTAAGATGTTCTCTCGACCCCAAAAACCAACTAAGCACAGCAAAGAACCAACTATATGCATCACTTTAAGGACAATAAATCACTGAGTAAGACTATTAGCAACTCGAACCAGCAACTTATCTAACTAACCTTTCCATTTAAACTATCTCCTCTCGATTTCAAGTTTAAACTAACTTCTAACCTTGGTGATCAAGCAAGTTTAGCATGGCATTAAGTTCGTTAGTTTGACATATTCATCATGTTTTTAACCCTCTAAACCGTGACTAAGTAGTGGCTTTAAGCTACCAAACTCAAAGATTAACTACTCACACATGCTTGCAAAGAACAATATACACATAAACATGAACATACTTAGCATTAATTAACTAAATGAAGAGTTTAAGTGACGAAAGCTTTACAAGGGTGAAGCCAGCTTTCTTCCTCATGTTCTTCACTGAAAGATGGCCCAAGTTCGTGCTGCACACTCCTCTCTCACACTCTCCAACTCGTCTATTCTACACTAATGTTCATTATTAACATAAAACAAAAGTCAAAAGTAAAAACTAATATAAACTAACATAATATCCTAACAACTATCCACACCTACACCATAATGGTCTGCCATAATTACTAAAAGGCCAAGAAATCCTGAGTGCATGGCCCCCACCAGTGTTTTCCACTCAAAGAGGCAAGTGGCAGCTCTGTCACTGTCTGGTCTGGCGTGCGCCAACTCTGCCTAGCGTGCGCCAGATCCTTAGGTGCTCGCCAACTGTGCCTAGCACGCGCCAGGTCTTAGGTGCTCGATCGTTCGCATCTGGTCATTCTTGCTTGTGGTCGTTTGCTTCTGGTGCATTTCTGGCGTACGCCACCTTCTTCTGGCGTGCGCCAGGTCTTTAGCGTTGCTCTACTTTGCCTTCGCATCATTCTTCTCGTCCATGCATCTGTTCATCTAACTTGGTCATCATCCATTTCCTCGACTTAGCTCCTAAAAACCATAAAACATAATGAAAAACAAAATACACAACTAAAAACATAAAATAAAGATAACTAAGATAGAGATAACTAAAACTAAAATAAAACAACCTAAAAAACTCAGAATGAACTAGAAAATGGACACAAGTAATGAGTATTTTAAGCACTCATCACACCCCACACTTGAATCTTAGCTTGTCCCCAAGTAAGACTCAATTGCGGACAAGAACAAAACAAAAATCACAAAAATACACACAAACACAAAATGAGGTAAAGATTTGGCAAGACTCTATCAAAACTTAACTTCCTTCAAAAATATCAACTTATATTAAAATCTCATCATAAATCTATTTAGTTCATCAATTCTAAAGCACAAAACACTACGAACGAATAGGCACCTTGACACTCTATTGTTTAAACAAGTGTTGACTCTATGTAAAAGACACTAGAGGGTTAAACTGTCAAGGATAGTAAAGTGTATCACTCATATAATATGTATGGTCAACTTCCTATCACTTGCGTACATGTCAATATCTCAAAGCATCCTACTTCCTACTCAGCGCTATCTAAAAATTGCAATAGTTGTTAATGATGGGGAGCTTTTTCATCGGGTTGTAATGGGGCTGAAGGTCAGGGTGAGGTAAAAATATATGGAAAGTGGCTAAACCACCCAATCCAAGGACTAAATACATGAACTAAGCAGTCACTCGTCTAATCTAAAATATCCTCACCAAATATAATAAATGTACACTCCCCAATATCCCAATTTACAAAGACCAAGAAGCTCAAATTTTACCTAGACTTATGCTTATTTAACTTCACATTCTTTTTCTTTCTTTTTCTCATTTTTTTTACTTCTTTTTCTTTCTTTCCCTTTTTTTTACTTTTACATTCAACTTACTATACAAACTGCACATGTCTAGGCTAACTTGGCTTCTCGACTGGTCATATACCATAAAATAATCCCAACTATATACCCCAAGTCGATTTTAGATATCAACTACTCCCAATACAATATATCCCCAACATACGTAACCTAAATGTCCTCGAATCGGATGGTCAAAGGTAAGGATAATGATAGATAATAGGTTCTGGTAACCGGTTTCCTCATCTAAGATCAAGAAAAGGTTTGGCTTAAAGGGTTTATTGTAATTGATAATAAGGGATTTTGGCTCTAAGGCTCTAGGCTCAAATATCAAAGAATGCCCCGTCATCTCACTAACTTCCACACAACCTAGACTACGATAAGTACTAGTAGGATGCCTCGATTAACTAACACTAGTATGCACCTCATGAAAAATAGAGACCAGTGTCTCATTCGTCGGCTAAAATCCTCACAAGGTACACTCAAAAACCCTCTAGTCTAGTCTACATAGTAAAACTACTTGCCTAAATAACAGAGTGTGAGATTCCTACTAATTCCTAGGCGTTGTGCTCAAATTAAATCCTTAACTAAGAGTTTGATAAAATTCTAACACAAGTTGAAAATTTTTTGAGAAGGATCAAATTTTTGATAGATTCATGCCAAGTCTAAACCTACACGTCCTAGACACTCTAAACATCCTAACAAGAAAGATTCCTGGAAGGAGCCCTCCCCCACACTTGAACGACACATTGTCCTCAAGTTGTCTAATACACGCATACAAAAACACAAATATCACACAAAATTAAAAACAAACATGCAAGTAAAAAGAAAGATAAGCAAACAAACGAACTCAACAAAAATCTAACACATAAAAGGGCAAATCAATAAAGTAAAACAAAAATAAAAAGAATAAGGAAGTAGGAGCTCCCTGTTAATCCCGTGATGGCGACTATGGTGGAAAGGAAAATCCACTACCGAAGTTCTCGGCCCACTATCACATCCACGCCGCTTGCTCCCTCTGCTGCTCCATGAATGCTTACTGCTCAGCATAGAACACGTGATGCTCCTCTATCTAAACTCGCTGGTGCTCCTTAATGCAAGCAATCGATGACATCACATGTTGAAGCTGGATGCCATAGCCCAAAAGCTAGTCTCCGTAGCCCTGTAGCTGCAACTGCATTGCAGAAAACTGGTCATAAAGATCTACCTGTGGGCGTGGAGACTGATGGCTGGTGCCAGCCTCGTCATGATGCTCCTCCTCCAGGTCCTACTCCTAAGGGATCTGCTCTTGAGGGATCTGCTCCTATACTGGCGGTGGAAGGCCCAATCTAGTAAGGGTAGCTAGGACCGCTTGGCGCTCCTCCCACGGCTTATACCGCACTATCTCCTCACCATCTCGAGTCATCGTCCTCTTGATGAGCTTGCTGTAGTGGAGCTTGTCAATGTCGAGATCCACTGGCTCCACGTATGTCCCTGTGTACTCTGAAAATCTTGCAGGAAAATGGTGTCGTACAATGTGAGAAATGATATGACCTAGGTATAGATGCCTAGGTTCCCTATCACTAATCGAACATGCAAAGCAGTCAACTACCATAGCATAAGTGCTAAACCTAATATCGTGGTAGAGGCAGTCGATGGCATATAGCTGAGATCTGAAAACCTTAGACTCTTCCCATTGACCAGAGAAGGACAGAGTCATATATCGGTAGAGGATTCCTAAGTATGGTTCTCTAATCAATGCATTAGGCACCTTCCCCGACTCGTATCTAGCAAAACCACTAATCTCATGCCAAGCCTGGTGAGCTAAACTAGTTGGTTCGAAATCTAAAGCTCCTCCTCCAGTCTTAAGCTCGAAAAGGTCAATGAATTCAACTTCATTCATGCTAAACTCAGTATCAAATACTCGTGCACTGAATGAACTCCTATTCGGTTCAACCTACAGAGTGCAGTAGAACTCTAGCACTAACTCCTGCCTAGCCAAAATCTCTCTATCCTAAAAGTACCCACCCCAGCTTCTCAAAAGCCTCTATCAACTCATCAGCTACCCCTAAGATTCTCATGTCATTTCAATTAATCTTAAAATGTCCTACAGTAGTGAGTCGAGAGAATCTTTGGTACCTCTCTCCCTTCCAATTGTTGAAGATTGCGAAGGGAGCATTGTAGCAGTGGCGAATGTCTCTGGGTTGATCTGATAAAGAGTCTGACCCTGACGGTATAGGAGTCTGTGTGCGCTTCCCTGTGTTCCTCTTGATGAGCTGGCATGATCCTTCAGTTCCTGACATCGTGGATTATGTTTCCAGACTTGGGTAATGCAGGCAAAGTATCCAGGATGCTTGGGCAAGTGTAGATCTAAGTTTTGGATTCGAGAATTCTGGTGGATTGTGAATTGTGACCAAAAATTGGCTACGGCAGAATATATAGTCCCCAATCTGACCTAGCTGGCGTACGCCAGAGTTTCTGTTTTCCCATTTCTAGTGCACGCCACCTTTTTCTGGCGTGCACTAGTCAGTGAATTTTTGATGAAAATAGTTTTTTCCATTTACATTCTACCTATGCCAACTAACTAACAAACAAATGTACATCTGAACTAATTTTTTTTGTTTTTTTCCCTTTTTTTTAATTTTTTTGGCTTTTAT
Organism: Hypericum perforatum; assembly: GCA_012979155.1. Lineage (NCBI taxonomy): Eukaryota > Viridiplantae > Streptophyta > Magnoliopsida > Malpighiales > Hypericaceae > Hypericum > Hypericum perforatum. The sequence continues at coordinate 37,700 of SOPF01020819.1, forward strand.
GTACGCTGCGTTCCTGGAAAGCTTGAAAATCAGATGCCCCATTCTGATGGGTCATTATCTCTTGATGGATTGTTGGTTATCGCAACCTTTTTGGCCTAAAGCCTAGTAGGGTTACGACGTGATAGCACGGTCGCTCGATTGGCATGTGGTACTATATCTAATGCAATCACCATCAGAGATGTAATTTCGATATTCATCGCTCACACGGTTCTTCAATCGTGTACCAAGATGAACTCCCTGGCCTCGCAACCTTGACATCTTTGAGCTGAACTGGGTCTTGACGTAACAGGATAGTTCGCTCGGTTTGCGACATGGTACTATATTTGCTACAAACACCATCTTGTATCAACTTGCCACATTTGTGGCAGAAACCTAATATTGTCATTCTATTCTTATAGGCACTCTTTGAAGTTCCTCTGGAGTGCCTCAAGAAATTTTCCTCTCTCCGCTCAGTTTATAAGGTTTCTTTTGCCCTTCTCAAAATGATTAGGCAAATATCAATCGGAATTTTTCTCGAAATTAACATTCTAACTAAATACATATATTTAGCACAAAACATATTTACAAAACTAATGCTGACCTTGCAAAATGCACAACTCCTAGTGCGAGTACCGTGATAGACTACCTCTCCTAAGGACTCTTTGGGCTCTAAGCCTAGTCAAGTCACCCTGTAGTACCACAGTATTCACACTTGTGATGAGTCTCTCGTATGAACCAGGTCACTGCGTTCAATTCACTGCATGGGAAAGAAAATAATATAAATCCTATTAGTAAAAATAATAGAAATATATACTATTACTAATAAAAATAAACCTAAACATGTTGATTTAACATTGTTAGCTTGACTATCTCCGTGTTTATGCATTATTCAACTTATTAACCAATTGCACTTCCGCAATTAGGTTAATATTGCCTCCCCTATGGTAGATTTTGCATCGTTGGCTATTAACTCTAAAAACATCTCCCTTGGTACTTTGTAAATCAAGTGCCCCAAAAGGGAACACCTTAATAATCTTGTAAGGTCCACTCCACTTAGATTTGAGCTTCCCAGGGAAGAGTTTAAATCTAGAGTTAAAAAGAAGAACATGTTGACCCTCTTTAAAATCTTTCTTGATAATATGGGCATCATGTCTCTTTTTTTTCTTTTCCTTGTAGAGTCTCGAGCTTTCGAATGCAAGATCTCGAATTTCTTCCAACTTATAGAGTTGGAGAATTCTTCGTTCTCCCGCCTTTTTGTAATCGTAATTAAGGGTCTTGATGGCCAAAAATGCACGATGCTCAAGTTCCACAGGAAGATGGCATGCTTTGCCATAAACTAGCCTATAGGGTGACATTTCTGTTAGAGTGCGAAATGCAGTTTGATAAGCCCATAAGGCATCATCGAGCTTATTCGACCAATCTTTCCTAGCCGATCCTACTATCTTTTCCAAAATCTTTTTGAGCTCTCGATTTGAAAGCTCAACCTGTCTACTTGTTTGGGGATGATAAGGTGTTGCCACCTTGTGAGTTACCCCATATCTCCTTAACAGGACTTCAAATGGTTTATTGCAAAAGTGTGATCCACCATCACTAATTATTGCTCGTGGTATTCCAAATCTAGAGAAGGGTTTTTTAAGAAATAGGATAACAACTCTAGCGTCATTTGTAGGTGACGCCAAAGCTTCTACCCATTTTGAAACATAGTCAACTCCAACTAAGATATACTTGTTGCTATACGATGTGGGAAAAGGACCCATAAAGTCCAATCCCCACACATCAAAGAGCTCGACCTCTAAAATTCCAGATAATGGCATCTCATTTCTTTTGGAAATGTTGCCCGTTCTTTGGCAGCAATTATATTGTTCCATATAAATACGTGCGTCTCTAAATATGTACGGCCAATAGAATCCGCACTCAAATACCCTTGCTGCTATCCTAGTTGCTCCATAATGACTTGAGTAAGTAGTGTTGTGACATTGCTCTAAAATACTAGCTATTTCCCAATAACCAATGCACCGGCGAAGCACCCCATCATTACATCTCTTAAAAAGGTAAGGATCATCCCAAACAAACAATTTTGCATCCCTTAGGAATTTCTTTCTTTGAGGATAACTTAAGCCTGCTAGAATAATTTCTCCCACTAAAAAATTTGCAAAATCTGCATACCAGGGGGCTTCGACTCTGCTTATCGTCATCAGAGTTTCATCAGGAAACTCTTCTTGGATCTTGCCATTTTTATCAATCCCCTCACTTTTCTCTAACCTGGAGAGATGATCTGCTACAACATTTTCAGCTCCTTTCTTGTCCTTAATGGATAAATCAAATTCTTGAAGTAACAGAATCCAGCGCATCAGGCGAGGTTTGGCATCTTGCTTTGAAAATAAATACTTCAAAGCTGCATGATCTGTATAGACTATTACTTTTGAACCAAGCAAGTATGCTCTAAATTTGTTACATGCATAGACAACTGCAAGTAGCTCTTTCTCTATGGTTGTATGATTGAGTTGAGCCCCTGCCAATACTCTACTAGAATAGTAGATGACATGTAGCTTCCCCTCTTTCTTCTGTCCAAGTACGCAACCCAAAGCTAGGTCACTTGCATCATACAGCAACTCAAATGAAAGTTTCCAATCCGGTGATGAAATAACCGGAGCTGTGACTAGAGCTTTCTTAAGTGCATCAAATGCCTTCTGACATTCCTCGTCAAAGTTGAAGGACACGTCCTTAACTGATAAATTTGTTAGAGGCTTGGCGATTAGAGAGAAGTTCTTGATGAATCTTCTATAAAAGCCCGTATGACCCAGAAAGGCTCTAATTCCTTTAACTGTGGTTGGTGCAATCATCTTCTCTATTGCATCTATTTTAGCTCTATCTACTTCCATTCTAACTTTAAAAATCTTGTGCCCAAGAACTATTCCCTCGTCTACCATAAAATGGCATTTTTCCCAATTGAGCACAAGATTCTTTTCCTCACATCTTTCTAGTACCTTATCAAGATTTTCTAGACAATGATCAAATGAGTTTCCAAATACAGAGAAGTCATCCATGAAGATTTCCATAATCTTCTCATTCATCTCTCAAAAGATGGACTCCATACAATGTTGGAATGTTGCTGGGGCACAACTTAATCCAAAAGATATTCTGCAATAAGAAAAGATACCGAAGGGACAAGTGAAAGATGTCTTCTTTTGATCTCTGGGGTATATTGCTATTTGGTTGTACCCTGAGTACCCATCCAAAAAGCAATAGTAAGAGTACCCTGCTATCCTTTCCAGTATTTGATCAATGAATAGCAGAGGGAAATGATCTTTTCGTGTAGCATCATTCAATTTCCTGTAGTCATTACATACTCTCCAACCGGTCAAAGTTAGTGTTGGAATGAGCTCGCCTTCCTCATTGATTACCACTATCATTCCTCCTTTCTTTGGAACACAATGGACTGGGCTAACCCATTCACTATCTGAAATAGGATAAATAATGTTGGCTTCTAGGAGCTTGATCACCTCCTTCTTTACAACCTCTTTTATGTTAGGATTCAGTCACCTTTGTTGGTCTACCCTCGGCCTTGCTCCATCCTCCATATGAATATGGTGCATCACAATTTCTGGGCTTATCCTCTTGATGTTGGAGATTTGCCAAGCAATTGCCTTAATTCATCTGTTCACAATTGCGAGCACTTTATCTTCTTCATCCTTGGAGAGCTTGGTAACCTCCCTCCATCTATCAAGAATGCATATCTTAGATGCGAGGGTAGCTCTTTCAATTCCAAGGATAGAGCTTTCACAATTGAGGGTGGAGTTCGATATTTCAATTGAATTTCCAATTCCTCAAGTAGACTTTTCTTGTCAACTTATTCCTTTACTTCTTTCACAATTTCCTCCTCTTCTTCGTATTGTCCTTTTTCCTCTATTCTCGAAATATTTTCCTTACAAAATTCGAGAATACATTCATCTACAACATCGATTTTCATGCACATCCCTTCATCAAGAGGATGATGTATTACGCTTGTCATGTTAAACTCAACCTTTTCATCTCCAATTCTAAGAACCAATTTTCCATTATGCACATCTACCAATGCATATGTTGTGTTAAGGAATGGTCTACTAAAAATTAATGGACAGTTCTTGTCCTCCGAAAAATCCAGAACCACAAAGTCAACTGGAAAGATGAACTTGTCAATCTTAACCAGAACATCTTCAACCACACCAAATGGTTTCTTTATTGTTTGGTCTGCCAACTGGAGTAACATAGAAGTTGGCTTTACATCATACAACCCTAGTTTTCTAAATGTCGATAAAGGCATCAAGTTGATACTTGCGCCAAAATCACATAAGCATTTTGGAAATTCAGTGTCACCTATAAAACTAGGAATAGTAAAACTCCCAGGATCTTGAAGCTTAGTAGGAAGATTTGTTGAAATTAGAGAACTATAATCTACCGTAAGGGCGACTGTCTCTTTATCTTCCCACTTTCTCTTCTTCGTCACAAGATCCTTAAGAAACTTGGCATAGTGTGGAACTTGTTCTAGCATCTCAAAGAAAGAGACACTAATCTGTACATCCTTCATTTTCTCCATGAAACGGAGAAATTTCTCACCCATTCCCGATTTTCTCTTTACCCTCTGAGGGTAAGGTAGAATTGGTATCATTGGTGGTGGCGGTACGTAGACTTCTTTTTCTTCTGCAATTTCCTTTTGCGGAATTTCCTTATTCACTACTTCTTCAATTTTATCTTGGTTGGGAATCTCAATGTTAATGTCCTTAGCCTTCTCTTTGACTGTTTGAGAGGCTAACTCTTTCCCACTTCTTAAAGCAATTGCGTTAACATAACCTCGAGGATTTTCTTCAGTAGAGCTTGGGAGCGTCCCTGAAGCTCTTTGGGCATTTGCCTTTGCAATTTCCCCAAGTTGTATTTCCATGTTACACATGGTAGTTGTTTGTCCCCTAAGGAATTGTTCCAAATTGTTTTGCCTTGCTTCTTGGCTTGCCAAGGCTTTCAGTATTTCACTTTGGTTAGTGGATGATTCTCAAGTTTGCTGGATGAATTTCTCTACCTTTTCAAATCTTTCCTCTAGGGCCCCCATTCTTTCTCCTAAAAATCCATGTGGTTGAAAACCAGGTGGTCCTTGTTGTTAGGCTCGTAACGGTAGTCCTTTATCAGGAACAATTGCCATACTATCATCATTGCTCCTATCTTTCCATGAAAAGTTTAGATGATTCCTTCATCCAGGATTGTAAGTTGAGGAATATGGATTGTTCCCCATTCTGTTTCCTACTTGTCCTTGACCACTAACGAAATTGACTATCTCAGTTTGTTGGTTCATCAAAGCACATTGACTCAACTCATGTACAGTGTTGCCACAAGCTTCACAATTTTGGTGGTTGGTGACTGCATCAACTTTGTTTAAAGATAAATATCGCAACTGTTTTGCCATTAAATCTAATTGAACTTGAACTGATGATGAAGCATCAAGTTCAATCATCCCTCTCTTATCGCTTTGCTCAGTTAGTTCCCTCAACTCTCTGACAGGTTGTTTCTTCCTTTCATTTGTGATTATCCTATTCGTAACAACCAATTCTTCCAGAATATGGTAAGCTTCGTCTCTTTCCTTCCTTACAAAATTCCCATTGGAGGCAGCATTTACAGTCCCCGTTGTCGTAGGTGAAAGGCTAAAATAAAAAGTTTTGAGTAAGGACTCCTCAGATAAACTATGATGAGGGCAACTCCTTTGCAATTCCTTAAATCTCTCCCACGTTTCACTAAACGAATCACCTTCTAATTGTTCGAAATTGGTTATCTCCTTAACGAGCTTGCTCGTCTTCGAATATGGAAAATACTTATCCAGAAAAGTATTTGTCAGTTCTGCCCACGTTGTGATTGGAGAACCTTTAAGTTGCTTGTACCACAATTTAGCCTTGTCCCTAAGCATGTATGGAAACATTCGTATCTTAACAGTATCATCAGATACTCCAAGATACTTAAAGTTATCAGCTAATTCCATAAAATTTCCTAGATGGTCATTTACGTCCTCGTTTGGTAGTCCATAGAACTGACTTGATGCTTGGAGCATATGAATCACTACCGGCTTGATTTCGAAATGATTGGCTTCAATAGCTGGCTGCTGAATTCCAGTTCTTGCCCCTTCATATGTTGGTCTTCCATGGTTCATCAATGATTTTCGAGGTGCTAGAGCTTCAACTCCTTATCCTTCTTGCCTTTGATCCATCTTGACTTTCTCTCTTTTTCCCTTGCGTAATGACCTTTATAGTCGAGTAATGTCTTCTTCAAATTCTAACGGAAAATTTTTTGTTGACCTAGTTAAGGGCATGCACGTAATTTTTCTCGCAAGTAACTTGTTTTACAAGTACTATAAAATTTAAAATTAATTTTTTTTGGATTTTGTTTTTTTATTAAAAATATATTATTATATTATATTATGAAAATAAAAATTTACTAATCCAAGTTCGTTCACCAAATCGAGCGTTTAAACTAGATCCCCGGCAATGGCGCCAATTTGTTCCGCGCTCTCTTCTGAGAGGGTTTGCTCTTATCCTTATAAGTTTCCTGCTGTTTTTCTAGACGACAGGTCGTCTGCCTAGATAACCTAGCGTACGCCAACAATGTCTGGCGTGCGCCAAATTTAACGATTTAGAAGAGTTGGAGTACGCCAACTCTTCTGGCGTGAGAATTTTTGCCTCGGATGGCCAAAGTTAGCGTACGCCACCAATTTCTGGCGTGCGCCAACACAGCAATTTTTTTAAGCAGAGTTGCACAAATGAGTAAGTAAGGTAAAATCATCCCACAAGGACCGAGTTTAAAGCTTCAACTAGGATTTGTAACTTGTATGAAGTAGTTTAATGGAAACACTCGTTCTAAGTCGGTTTACTAATCTACAAAGTATGAACTTAGTTACTTGTAGGTTTGGTTTTCTAACAGATTTTTAAAACTTAATATGCATAAATGAGCAAGGTGAACTTAAAACCATAATAATCATCGAATTCAAAAGGTTTACTAAGTACATAACATGGTCCTAGTGTTTCGAAATCAACCAAACTACACTCTCATGCTAGAATGGCCTAAATTGCTTCTTTACCATGCTTAGAATGGTAAGATGTTCTCTCGACCCCAAAAACCAACTAAGCACAGTAAAGAACCAACTATATGCATCACTTTAAGGACAATAAATCACTGAGTAAGAGTATTAGCAACTCGAACCAGCAACTTATCTAACTAACCTTTCCATTTAAATTATCTCCTCTTGGTTTCAAGTTTAAACTAACTTCTAACCTTGGTGATCAAGCAAGTTTAGCATGGCATTAAGTTCGTTAGTTTGACATGTTTATCTTGTTTTTAACCCTCTAAACCGTGACTAAGTAGTAGCTTTAAGCCACAAAACTCAAAGATTAACTACTCACACATGCTTGCAAAGAACAATATACACATAAACATGAACATACTTAGCATTAATTAACTAAATGAAGAGTTTAAGTAAAGAAAACTTTACAAGGGTGAAGCCAGCTTTCTTCCTCACGTTCTTCACTAAAAGATGGCCCAAGTTCGTGCTGCACACTCCTCTCTCACACTCTCCAACTTGTCTATTCTACACTAATGTTCATTATTAACATAAAACAAAAGTCAAAAGTAAAAACTAATATAAACTAACATAATATCCTAACAACTATCCATACCTACACTATAATGGTCTGCCATAGTCACTAGAAGGCCAAGAAATCCCGATTACATAGCCCCCTCCAGTGTTTTCCACTCAAAGAGGCAAGTGGCAGCTCTGTCACTATCTGGTCTAGTGTGCGTCAACTCTGCCTAGCGTGCGCCAGATCCTCAGGTGCTCGCCAACTGTGCCTGGCAAGCGCCAGGTCTTAGGTGCTCGGTCGTTCGCGTCTAGTTGTTCTTGCTCGTGGTCGTTTACTTCTGGTGCATTTCTGGCATATGCCACCTTCTTCTGGCATGCGCCAGATCTTCAGTGTTGCTCTACTTTGCCTTTGCGTCATTCCTCTCGTCCATGCATCCGCTCATCTAGCTCGGTAATCATCCATTTCCTTGACTTAGCTCCTAAAAACCATAAAACATAATGAAAAACAAAATACACAACTAAAAACATAAAATAAAGAAAACTAAGACAAAGATAACTAAAACTAAAATAAAACAATCCAAAAAACTAAGAACGAACTAGAAAATGGACACAAGTAATGAGTGTTTTAAGCACTCATCAACTGGCTTGAGTGAAGTATGTAAAAACCACTAATTTTAGGACAACAATAATTATGGCTTTTGTCAAATTCTTTTTCGACCTAGTTTGCATCATATATGTCTTTTTTGAGATATTAGATGTTGTTAGTAGTGAAGAATCGTGTAATGTTGATGATACTAGTGGTAGTATGACAGATGACGACTGTGTTGGTAGAGCAAATAGTTATAGTTGACAGTGGTGTGATGTACGTGTAAACGTACATATTTTTGGTCGTGTTTAGCATATTGTTTAGTCATGTTTTAAGTCGATTTAGTTATGTTTAGTTTAGTATTGTTTGTGTTTTTGTGTTTAGTCGAGAAACGGATACTTGCCAAGTTTTATGTGTTTTTATAGGTGTTGGAGTGAATGAAGAGAGTTGGATAATCGAGATAGAGATCAAGCAGAACGGAGATGAGCAACAAGAAGTATAGCGGACAAGTTTAGGCTTAATCCGTCGAAGTTTACTAAAAAAGGCATAACTTTCTCATACGAACTCCGAATCGAGTGATTCCAACGGGAGAAAATCCGCAACAGCGGTCGCTACACATCCTAGCGAT
>SOPF01020820.1:0-21574 GCA_012979155.1 Hypericum perforatum
AAAGTTGGATTTATATGGAGGTGGAAAGTTAATTGAATTATTGGAACTATTTGGTAAATTGACATTGATGGGTTGGGTTTGGATTTTTGGGCCAAGGCCCTTTGGGCCTAACACATCTGTCGCTGATATGCTTTTGGAACTTCGTTTTGCTGCTACGGAGTGTCTGTATCCTAAAGGGAGAGAGAACTTCAAGGTGGTGGATTGTTTCTTTTTTAGGTATAGAATGACGGTTTATCAGGAGGAGTCTATTTATGAGATGCACTTTAAAAATATCATCGAGAAAAATGAGCAAGAGATGCCTCAGTCGCTGCTAGAGGCTGAACATGTCCCACCAATGCAGAAGAAACAAAAGAAGGCTGCGGACTTGAATGACACTACTGGTACTGGTACAGACTTGAAGGAGTCGGTAGCCCCTACAGTCAAGGCATGCATACCTGCAATGCCGCCACTAGCGCCCAAGGCACCTCCCATGGGCTCGGTAAGGAATAATCTCGAGAAGGTGGCAAAAATGCCTGCAATGTCAGCTGCAGCCAAGGCTCCTACCATAGACGTGATGAGGATGAGGAAGAATTTGGAGATGATGGCTTCGACGCTGGACCAATCGGGAAACAACATTCGCCTGGAGGTGAAGGCCGAACTGAAACGCGACATTCAGATCCTCCTCAAGAAAGTCGTGAATCTTCCTAGTTCTGCATCTTCTTAGGTATTTTGTCTGTTCTTCGTTTTAGAATCTGGAATCTTCGGTTAGGTTAGGTTGATAATTGATGCTAGCGTTCGTGCCGAGTGCCGGTCGGAACCACGAAGCTGTGTATTTTTGTGCTTGGAGAGCGTGTCCAATCACTGTATTTTGTCTATATACGTTTGCAGAACGGTTGTTACTGGTCGGAACCACGAAGCTGTGTATTTTTGTGCTTGGAGAGACGGTTGTTACTTTTGAGCCTGTGCATGCTTTTATTTACTTGGGCTGTGCTCTCATTGTTGCATTTCTGGATCATCTCGTGCTGCTCTCTAGGACTCGGACATCACATGTCCACCAGCTTTCGTTGTTAGAATCTTATTCAAAATTTTACGTGGATATTATCAAACACATCTGTTCGACATATATGTTTTCAGAAAATATAATGTAGCCGAGATCATTTTTAACAAATATTTACCGCTTAACAAACATAGAACATTGAATTGGAGCCAAGTTGTGAATAGTGATTTTTGGATTTCACTCCCTGCTGATGTATTCGTTCTCAGTTTTCATCTTGTATTCTTTCTAGATGACATTCATGTTAGAAAAAAATTCCATCATTAATTTTTTTATTTTTTTTTGGGAAAAGATAGGATTATTCCCTAGATAAAAACTAAAGTAAACCAAAGTATCAGTCAAAACTATCGACCATAGCCATGGGAAGAGTGACTAGAAAACCTATTGCCTCATTCATGTGATCCCACCCACTCTTTAAGGTTGCGTCTTGAGGGTAGAAATTTTGTGAGACACCTTGGGAATTGTGATCCGATCCCCTATGCTCATTTTCTGCTGAACTTGCAATGCTTCGCCTGTTCAACACACAACCTGATATGAAGGTGCATTATCTTACAATTGACTGCAAAAGCCTTATCTTCTTCAAACCCTAAATTCTGATTGCTAAATTTTACATTTTTGTAATTTAAATTATTATAAATATTTTATTATTTTTAAGTAATTTGTAATTTATAATTCCATATATTTGTAATTTAAATTATTTATCTGCATTGTTGTATTTCATAAACTGATTATTTTTGTTATTTTTCAATTAATTTTAATAGTTTTATATTTATTTAAAATTATATTAAAATTTAATAATTAATTGTTACAAATATAGAGCTAACATACAAATATTATAACATAAGTATACTTCCAATAATAATAATTCCAGCATATCCAAGTTCAGACCTGTCAAAGTCATAGGGTTACGACCAACAACTATTGGGTGGAGTGGTAAGTACTCCTCCTCGCTTATCCCAGGTCTCGAGTTCGAAACCTGGTGAACGCAGCAGGTGCTTGTTGGGAGAGTCTACCCCCTATAAGGGACTTCAGTACTCGAGCCCAGATTAGTCGGCCAGTGATCCGGTGATGATTCGGATCACCGGATCACTGGAGTGGAGTGGTACATCTCCGTCGTGCTTATGTGGTTACTAGTCTGTCCATACAATGTCGTAGCTACTTCTGCATCTTGAGAATGACAATAGCCATCTAATGTCGGACACTCGAACTGCAGGGGCTTGCTTATGCTGCTGAATTCTTTGGACTGATGTGTAACGGTCTTCTTGCCACCAATTGTAGTTGGACCTTCCAAACTCAGTCTCCGAGGGCGTGCTGTTACATTTGGGGCTTTGAACACCTTTTTGTCCTCAATATTGATCGACTTACCATACTTCGTATTGGAACCATTCTCCATGCTGAGTCTTCGTAGGCGCGGAGGAGTTCTTTCGGCCATGGTTGTTCTATGGAATTGTCCAGCTTCCACTTGCTTCATTGCCAGTGCCTTCTTAAGGTTGTTCTCAACCTACAAAATCCCATAAAACCAGAAACCTCTCATCAGACTTCTGAAATACTAAAACTTAGTAGTGCTGTAGGCATTAGTATTTTCATACCTGTTCCTTCAGGTGTAGCACATCAGTGCTTTCTTTATTGGCACGAGCAACACCAAGTTCAAGGCTGGATACCCTTTGTGTGAACTTCGACGTGCTGATAGTTTCGCCATAAGAGTTACCTTCAGGACTCACATGTGCAATCATCAAAGTTTTTGCATTTCCACCTAATGAGTCTTGCAGGAGGAGCGTCAGCTTGCTATTTCTGTAAGGGATGTGGGAGTTTTTCTGAGCCAAGGATGTGATGATATCTCCAAGACAGGAGAGGGACTTGTTTATGTACTGTGCCTCTTTGAGTCGATCCCCTGTAACTTCCGATTTGTCAACCCTGTCACTTCTCGCAAAATCTACCAAATGCAAATTGCTCCTAAGAGTACCTCCTGCTGTTTCTTTTCCATGGAAGGCCCACTAATCAGCTACATTAACAATCTTATGGCAACAAGTTTCGACAGTTCACCTACCTGTGGGAGCGACTACTTCGGTTGTTCATCGCAGTTGAGCTCACAACTCGGTTCGCTTCTCCAAGTTCCATCAGGTTCAGAACATCACTAGTTGACTTCACACTGTGCATCCTAGCACCAGGAAGACAATCCATCTTCACCAGCACAACTTTGAATCTCTAATTTGGTGATTGTTGTGTTTTCTGTTAGAAGATCCCGCACTTGCTCATTGTATATATCAACCATTTGTACCTGAATTTCATAGGTTATAGCGTCTTTCCTCTCCTGCTCAGTTGAAATAGATCATTCAGTGCCAGATAGTTAATTCCCATCTCCTTTCGGTACCCTCCTGGTGGCCCACTCTGATATCATGTAAGAAGAAAGATTAGGATAAAACAGAAGTAAAACTGTGATTTAGTGAACTGAATTCAACAAGCCAAAAGATCTTACCATAGTATATGTTTTACCGGAGCCTGTTTGACCGTATGCAAAAATGCAAACATTGTAGCCGTCCATCACAGACCTTATTAAAGGTTGTGTGTCCATGAAGACATCATCTACAAGCAAATGAGTTCTCAATGAACTCGATGCCTTACGGTTTTGGTTGAACACGGAGATCCTAACAGTAGCTTCTCCATATAATCAAAAGTATATTACCTTGAGTTTTTTTTTTTGGTCAAGAATTATTTTGAGTTTTCTTCACATCAAATACGTGGTTGAACTGGAATACTTTCTTTCCATCTCTCAGAGACTTTAGAGGATCAGAAATCACCAAAATTCCATCCTCTCCTGTAAAATCAATCTACTACATTTTTTGTTCCAGTGAGGAATGAAGGTCGAATTCTGCAGTAAACTCTAATATTTCCTGATAACATTCAGAAACACAAACGGCTTTCATAACCATGTAAACAATATCTTAAATATAGTCGGAACATTTAGCTATTCAAAGAGCATTTGTGCTTAAAAATTGAAAATTCAGAAGAAGACTCGAGTCGTGGCGCAACTATGTGACCAGTGAATATCTTAAAATCCTGCAAGATGCAGCCATGGGAACGTCAAAGGTTTAGACACGTGAACAAACACTACATATAACAACGAGACTTAATTTAAAGCTCACCAGAAGCTCCTTTTCTTGGAGCTTTAGGAAACGCCTGCGATTGGAGTTACCCTTATTCTCACAACAAGGAAAGTTCTACAACACGCAAACAAGGCATGTTTAAGTTCGATATAACAAGCATCAGCGGAAAACAGAATGTCTAAATGATGGATTAAGTATAAAATTACATTGGATGCTCTAGCTTTAGGAATGCCAAAGAAGCTACATGCTAATCATACCACTCTCAAGGAAGCATAGTGGAACTCTACCTTAAGATCAGGAACGTCCGGCAACCGGTTAAGTGGGGTTGCTGGAGAAGTTGCAGGCGAGTCTCGTTTTTCTTTCATGAATTCCTTCAACATGGACTTCAACTGCATTTCAAGAAGGTGGTGGTGTCAAGACAACCATTGCAAGAAACAGAAACCTTTCTGGTTCTAGTTTAAGCTCACCTCAGGGTAATTACTATGAAGTTTCCCCTCCAGAGAACTGAACAAGATCTTGGAGAATGATATATAGCGTGATAGGATTCGTAACAAACTTGATAGAAAAGAGTTCGAGGGAGGATAGAACTTAGGGCAGAGTAGAAGAAATAGAGAATATAGAAGATCAAGGATAGAATTAGAAAATAAGTTGAGGATAGATAGAAGATAGAGGAGGAAGATAACTTTTATTTCATTTTCATTCCTTCCTGAATACATATTTAGATCCTCCTTATATAGCACTAGAATAGGAAAAGGTACATAATAGATTTAATGTGGCGACATCAATACGGTTCATGTAAGAAACTAAAAGGTTGAACGTGATAAATGGATATAGTAAATAGGTGCATCGGATCATATTCATAACAGAGAACAGCACCATTGGGTCCTAAAACATTTAATACCATATAAGGAATGCAGAACAGATGGTCAATAAAAAAAAAGATCACTGTTAATGTTCTCCTTTGACTCATCCATTTGATCAACCAATGCCTTGACCAACAAATCTACATGGTTCATCATAAAACAAAAATTCGGTAATGTCGACTTCTGATATAAGCAAATAACTACGTAAATTCGGGAAAGGGGGAGTGATCCTTCTCACCTAGAAGCTTTTGAGTTTCAGCAGTCAATGTCTGATCCTTCTCAGCTGCTACAGACATGTCCAAGTGCTTGCAAGACTAGGACAAGATAGGCCGGCCGTTGTACCTACCCGTTGAGGTCAAAGGCCCGGGAGATCTGGCAGGCTTGTAAACCCATTGCCATTCGTATTCTGCTTGCTCTCGTGGTAGGATATGAAAGCTAAGATGCAATCAACCACCTTAGAACCAGAACCTTCCTCCAACGTATCCTTCAAATTCCGTCAGATCACATCAATTAGGTACACACTTACACTAATACGCACACCCTTTCGAGATCAGAGGCTTCAAAGGCAGGCAGCCTCAATTCGGCCATGGCCACTAGGAAGTTCTTCACATTCCCAAAATACTGGTATGAAACAGAATGGAAAATATCTGATGCGAAGTTGCAGCTCTCACCATTGCCAATGCGGGAAATGACAGCCCTTGAGTCTCCCAACATTTGCTACAAGCAACCTATCCCCGACAAGAACAGCAGTTGAAGTAGTGGAGCCAGCATTCCTGTTTCCATTAGCATCCGACTTCAGAAAATCTGAATCTGTGTGATTGTATGCATCGGCTGGAGTAACAGGAAACAGTAGAAGAAAATTAGATACGTGCAAATCTCAAACACCCCAGACTCGTTGCATAGATGTTAGAGATCTAGAAGAGTGAAGAACCTATGGCTGATTTGGCAACAGAATTGAACTTCAGGTGCTTGATCAGATTACTGAAAAGATTTTGCTTGACGTATTCAGCTGATCGTGCATTCAGCATGTCCTGAAACCACGACTGTTTTTCTCATGTAATCCACCAATATATTAAGAAATGAGATAAATTGCCGCATATACACATTGCAATTTGGAAACAAAACTACAGCTGAAACCATCAGGATAATATAGTTTCGCGCTAGCTATAATACGAGAATGAGAGAGGGTGGGATACCATCAAAAACTCCGAAGAGACCAACTATCTCCCCATCAACGCCATCAATGCAATCAAGATGAATTGGAAAGAAGAAGAAAAAAAAAATGAATTGGAAACAAACGAATTGGGGAAAATATTTAATAACGTGGTTTCCAACTCACCATCACGATCGAGATTCGGACTTCTCAACTATCAAAACGAATTGGCAAAATTATCATGCAGAGGAGGAGTACGAAGGAGGAGGCGGAGGGCGGAGGCAAAGGAGGCGGAGGTAGAAGAGGCAGAGGGCGGAATCATACGAGGAGGAGGGTCGAGGGAGGCGCGTGAGGAGTCGTCGCCGTAGGGGAAGCGGAGGAGGCGGAAGGAGTCCAGCGGGGAGGAACGGCTGCGAAGGAGGAGGAAGCCGGGAGATCAGGGAGGTGAAGACGGATTAGAAAATTAATGGACAAATTAGAAAATTAAATTTAACGGATGGTTTAGGGATAATTCCTCTCAGGCCCCTCGGGTTTGCGGAAATTAGTGATTCATCTCTTCTAGTTTTTTTTTATTATTATCCAGCCCCTCTAGTTTGTGAAAAGGGTATTATTTAACTCCTGTTGCCGGAATCAGCTCTTTTCTCCGGCAAAAATGGACCTAAGATTACTAAAATACCTTTTTCTTTTAAAAAGTAAAAAAAATAAATTGAAACACAATCAGCTCGTTTATGATGCTTTATGAATTATGATTGTGTTTCAATTTATTTTTTAGCAATTTTAAGTCCATTTTCGCCGGAGAAAAGAGTTGATTCCGACAACAGGGATTAAATAATACCATTTTCACAAACTAGAGGGGCTAGATAATAATAAAAAAAAAAACTAGAGGAGATGAATCACTAATTTTCGCAAACCCGAGGGACCTGATGGAAATTATCTCGATGATTTAATGTAATAAAAATACAACGGATGAATTTCTAGGCGAAACACTTCAAATTTCCATAAAAAAAGTCTACTTAGTTATTTTGTCTATTTTTATTTGGAATCATGTAATTTTAAAAAATAATAAATAGTTCAATTTATTTCAATTATTCTCAATTTGTCGGAATATTACATTGCCTTTGGTAGTTATTTGTCACGACCTAAATCCGGATCGCTGACATGGCACTGGGTCACGCTCACCTAAACCAATGAGCCGCGACCTAACCAGCCTCGTACGAACAAATAAATCGAATTGCGGAAGCGTTAACATAACTTATACAAATACGGAAGCGTAATTTCATATTATACATATATATCACAAATATTCTTACATAATTCTAATTACAAACATAAGGTCCCACAATGTGTGCAATGGAGCGACTCTACTAGATCACAAAAAAGAAATACCATCCGAAGACTTCAAAACCCGGAAGAAGACAATGGGTTCACTCGATCTATCAAACAAATTCTTCGGACGTCAAGACAATTCTCTAACTTCAGTCACCTGTGGAGGAGGGGGTAAGTACTTGGAAGTACTTAGTAGAGGATATTAAAACTAACCTATAATTAACTAACCAATTTTATACATAGACTCAAATTCATGCATAGACAATTGGTGCAAAATTAACATTTAGCACAGCACAAGTAATTTAATCGTAAACAAATGACAACTTCATAATCATACACATAAGCACGTTCCGATCCGATAAGGTATCGCGAACACCAAAACATGGATGGACTTCGGATAGGTCTAGAATGTGTCACTCCTTCTCACAACACGAGGATACCATATCTTATAGCACTTTCATAGTCAAACTCCACCGGCCATGTCATAATTATAACAAATCCAATGTATCCTCAAAACATGTGCACATGTGCCAATATCCCCGGTTGGTCATGGGTAGACCTCATCGTCTGCCATATCACAAATCAACCCACATATACCATACACAAATTCGTAACCTCACATCATATTTTCATAGTCCAAAGACTCATGATTTCCAAAACCATGCATAAACCAAAAATCACCAAATCGCATACAAATCAAAGACTCACATTCACAATATATCACATCATCACATAATCATCATATCAACCAACATCACAAGTTTATAATAAACAATGTTAGCCAAAACAGAGGTTAGGGATAATATCGCCCTACCTTTAGCCAAAATGCACAAATGCACCAAAAAGTCATAGTTCACTTTACGATCCTAAAACTGAGCTCCAAAAACACTCCCATGGTCCCATCAAATAAGTCCTCAAATGTCAAAACATTCTTAACCAAGATGTATTTCTGGATGTTACAAACATCCTCGAATTAGAATCACTGAAATCGGAGGTCGTACGAGAGAGTTATGATATTTCTACCAAAAGTCAACGAACTAAACTATCGATCCTAAATCGACCGTAATCCACTCAAAACTCTAAAATACAAGGCCTAAATCACAAAACACAAATCATAAAAGTCGTAGACCAATGTGTTATGGATCTTTCCAACTTGGAATCATCCAAATCGTAGTCCACACAAAAAAGTTATACCTATTCTCCCAAAGGTCAACGAATTCCACTAACACGGTTTGAGAACCGATCGATGTTTAACAACCAAAGGTCAGACCAAGCGGTCGCAACTAGGACAAAGTTTACGAGGGTCATAACAGTCTCCCCTCTTTATAAAATTCGATCCCCGAATTTGCATAAAGAAGATCGAGTGACTTACTTGTCATTCAAAAAGACGAGGGAACTTGATCTTCATCTCTTCCTCCATTTCCCAAGTCGCCTCGGCCAATGAGCGATTAGCCCACTCAACCTTGACCATTGGGAGCTCTCTATTCCAAAGCTTCTTGAACTTATGATCCAAAATTCTAACCGTATCCTCTTGATACATCAAATCTCCACAAATCTCCACCACTTGCAATTCTAAAACATGCGTAGGATCATGTAGATACCGTCTAAGCATAGAGATATGGAAAACTGGATGAACATGCAACATAGATGGTGGCAAGGCCAACCGATAAGCAACTGGTCCGACTCTTTCTAGAATCTCGAACGGACCAACATATTGAGGACTTAGCTTTCCTTTTCTTCCGAATCTCATGGTCCCCTTCATGGGCGACACTTTGAGGAAAACTTGTTATCCCACTTCGAACTCGATATCTTTTCGCCTCTTATCTGCATAAGACTTTTGCAAACTTTGAACTGACTCTAATCTTCATCGGATCAATTAAATCTTCTCATTAGTCTCTTGCACCAAATCACTTCCCAAAAGTTGTTTCTCGCTAACTTCGTTCCAACACAATGAAGATCTACACTTTCTCCCATACAAAGCTTCATACGGAGCCATCTCAATGCTCGATTGATAACTATTATTGTACGCAAATTCCATCAAAGGTAAATACTGATCCCAACTTTCTCCGAAATTAATGGTACACATTCGCATCATATCCTACAGAATCTGAATAACCCGTTCAGACTGACTATCCATTTGAGGATGAAAAGCTGTACTCAAATCCAATTAAGTTCCCATAGCCTCTTGAAATTTCCTCTAGAATCGCGACGTAAAATGCATTCCGCAATCAGAGACAATCGAAGTTGGTGCACCATGCAATCGAACGATCTCATCAATAAAAATCTGAGCAAACCTACTAGCATCGTAGGTAATCTTGATCGGCAGAAAGTGTGCAGACTTGGTCAATCTATCCACAATGACCCATGCACTATCATATCCTCGGTTGGTTGTCGGAAGTCCAACCAATAAATCCATCGTTATACGCTCCCACTTCCATATTGGAATCTCCAAAGGTTGTAATAATCCCGAAGGTCTCTAATGTTCCGCTTTTACCTACTGACAGGTCAAACACTTGGAGACAAATACTGCAACATCTCTTTTCATACCCTTCTACCAATAATTATCTTTCAAGTCGTGATATATTTTCGTAGACCCCGGATGTATACTATACACAGCTTGGTGTGCTTGAGCTAATAACTCTTTTCTCAATTCTCCAATATCTAGAACAACCACATAGAGTCCGTAATATAATACACCATTATCAAGTTCAAACTTAGGTAATACACCCAGTTCAACTTTTCTTATCATCTCGATCACATTCGGATCTTCCTTTTGCAAATCTATGACTCATCCTTGCAAATCTAAAAATTTTGGCTGAACCACAGATTTCCGACTTAAAGCATCAGCTACCACATTAGCTTTTCCCGGATGATAGTTGATAGTACAATTGTAATCCTTGAGCAACTCCATCCATCTCCTTTGCCGTAAGTTCAAATCTCGTTGCTTGAAGATATATTTGAGACTCTTATGATCTATAAAGATCTCAAACTTCTCACCATACAGATAATGCATCCAAATCTTCAAGGCGAACACAACTGCCACCAATTCCAGATCATGCACCAGATAATTCTCTTCGTGCTTCTTTAACTGTCTAGAAGCATATGTGATTATATTCTTGTGTTGCATTAGAACACACCCCAATCTGACTCTTGATGCATCACAATAAACTGAATATCCACCCGTACCAAAGGGTAGGACTAACACAGGTGCATGTGTCAACCGATCCTTAAGCTCTCTGAAGCTTTCTTCACACTTCTCCGACCATTCATACTTTACATTCTTCTGAGTTAGCCGGGTTAACGGTGATGCCAAAGTAGAGAAGTCTTTGACAAACCGTCGATAGTAACCCGCTAAACCCAGAAAGTTACGAATCTTTGTCACACTCGTCAGAGTAGCCCAACTTATCACAGCCTCTATCTTACTGGAATATACCAAAACTCCATCTTTAGACACAACGTGTCCTAGGAAAGCTAGACTCTGAAGCTAAAACTCACACTTCGAATTAGAATCACTCAAATCGGAGATCGTACGAGAGAGTTATAATTTTTCTACCAAAAGTCGACGAACTAAACCATCGTTCCTAAGTCGACCATAATCCACTCAAAACTCTAAAACACAAGGCCTAAATCACAAAACTCAAATCATAATATTCGTAGACCAATGTGTTATGGATCTTTCCAACTTAGAATCATCCAAATCGTAGTCCATATGAAAAAGTTATACCTATTCTCCCAAAGGTCGACGAATTCCACTAACACGGTTTGAGAACCGATTGATGTTTAACAACCAAAGGTCGGACCAAGCGGTCACAAATAGGACAAAGTTTACGAGGGTCATAACATTATTGTTGATCATGTGAAATATTTTAGGGCAAATTATCTTATAATCCTTGGTTTTTAATTCTTTTATTTGATTTTTTCTTTGTCATAAATAAATAATTCATACCTATTTTATTTAAAAATGTTTGTTGGTCCCCACGGCCTAAATCAGACTTTTTTATTGAGCAAATTGTCCTCAGGTCCCTAGGATTTGCTAAAATCACTATTTTTTTCCCTATTGTTTAAAAAAAGAGGATTTTGTCCCCCAACTTTGCTTAAATATCACTCTTAGGTCCCTGGTTTCGGTTTCAGGAAATTTATCCGGTACCCAGGGACCTAAAATAACTCTTTTGCCCTTTAGTTAAAAATTAAAAAATATAAAAAAATGTTTTTTCCTATTTGATTCAGGTCGAGGAGATGGAGGACTCTTTGGGTGAAATAACTCTTTTGTCCTTTTGCCCCTTATTCTTTATCTTATTTTTTAAAATTTTTAAATAAAGGGTAAAAAAGTCATTTCAGGTCCTTTGTTACCAAAAAAAAATTTTGAAATCGAAACCAGGGACCTAAGGGTGATAATTAAGCAAAGTTAGGGGACGAAATCCTCTTTTTCGAAACAGTAAGAACGAAAATAGTGATTTTAGCAAAAGCTAGGGACCTGAGAGCAATTTGCACTTTTTTATTTTTTGTCATGTAAAATGATAAAAAAACTTTACACAAAAAGACAAAATAAAAAAATAACTTAAAAAAACCAAACAAAACGAGGGAGGAGGAAGCGGCAGTCCCGGCCGGTGCTTGGTTTGTCTGGACGTTTGTTATGCTTCTTCTCGGAAATTTCAAATCGAATTAAAATCATCATTCGAAAGCCAAAACCCTAATCGATCCCTTCCCTTTCACCGTCAGAAATTCGATAGAAACTTTATGGGCAAAGCGAACATGGTGACAGCAATGTGAACACGACAGGTGTAATGTCCCGTGATTTAATTGACTACCTCTACTGTACCAACACGGATCTTTTTAGCGTATTTTGTCCTCACTCGCACACATCTTGGAAAATTTTACTGGAGGTCACCCATCTTGATCCTATCCTCGGCTTGGAGTTCTTTCAGGATGTGTGCCCGAAATGAAGGTGCACACTTGGATAGTAACTGTTGTAGCAGAAAATTAATTCGCGGATTTTCTGACCAGTTTTAGTAAAACATCCGTAACTAACTGCTCAAATATCGGATTAAGGTAATTTCAAAAGTTACAGAAAGATAAGAGATAAATTTACAACTTTGTAGTTTATCACTTTCTAAATTCGGAGCAGAAGGAGGTCATAATCAGCTTAAAAGTTTTGGGTAGTTAGTTTTTCATATCTGAGGCCGGGGATAATTTAGGTTTTTTGTACTAAACGGCCTAAGGTTTTTGGTATCGGGCTAAGACTAGTTTTTTCTATATAACGACAGCCTTGACGTAGAAGAAGACACCCAACAACACAACACAACATATCAAATCTCTTGTGAAAGCTTCGGCTTTTTATCTTAGCGTAGGGTTGATGTAGCTTTTATTGTTTATGTTTTCCTCTTGTCCTCTTCCCTTATAATTCAATAAAGTTCTTGCTCTTCCACCAATTCTTTTCTCATCTAGCAAGTCAGATCTACATATTTTCTCTTCGTTTTCCCCATATTTCTTCCATCTTTGCCTTATTCGTTCGAATCACATCTTGGGACGACCACTACGGATCCGTCTTTAGATTATTTTCAACGTTCTAACATATTATTTATTTTTTGCACAACAGTTTTTTGGCATGTCGAGTAGAACTAAGGATAGCGTCTGAGAAGAGTGATTTACGAGATTACCTATTCGGTTTTGAGTCTATTCTCAAAAGAGATTAAAATCGGTCAAAGGTTATACTAAAAGAGGCGTCCAACCAAATCTATAAATTTTGAAGAGATTTTCTTGCCTTTTATAGGCTGAATCTGAAGAAAGTTAAATCACAAAAGTTATAGAGAGATCTTTCCTCTTTCTCCGGATACTAAGAACACCAAAATTGGAGTTTGTACGAGAACGTTAAGACCGAAATATGACATAGCGATTAATCTGTCAATTGGCATCCAGCTAGATCCGTGAACTTTGAGATATTTTTCCGGCCTTTGACATGCCGAGTCTGAAGAAACATAAATCACGAAAGCTAGAGAATGGTCTTTCTTCTTTTTTTGAACACTAAGAACGCCAAAATCGGAGTTCGTACGAGAAAGTTGAGACCAAAATATTGCATAGTGGTCAATATGTAAGTTAACATCCAACCAGATCCGCAAACTTTGAGATATTTTTTCGGCTTTTTACATGCCGAATCTGAAGAAACTTAAATCATGAAAGTTAGGGAACGGTCTTTCTTCTTTCTCTGGATATTAAGAACACCAAAATCGGAGTTCATACGAGAAATTTAAGAGTGAAATACTACATAGTGGTCAATCTGTAAGTTAACATCCAGCCAGATCCATGAGTTTGGAGGAGTCTTTTCGGCCCTTTGCAAGCTGAATCTGAAGAACCTCAAATCACAAAAGTTGAAGAACGGTCTTTCATCTTTCTCTGAATACCAAGAACATCAAAATCGGAGTTTGTATCAGAAAGTTAAGACTGAAATATTTTATATTGGTCAATCTGTAAGGTACAATGTCTTTGAATATCATGAAAGAAAGATTGTGGCGTACGTAGTTTCTCGCAATTACTGAGAAAGAAAGTTGGAAAAAAACTAGTTCTATAGTGGTAAGGTGGTTTTATAATACCTATTATGGTATTGAATTAGATTTGATTGAAGATATTGCAGCCTTTGGTGATGAATTACCAGATTATCTGATCAAGGATGTTAAAACATATGGTTTTTGAGTTACCCGATTATCTGGTTGATGATATTGATTACTACACCAAGAAAGTTGGAAATAGGAGAAGTCAACGTGCTCAAAAGCTGAGGTCTAACTTTGATAATACCTTAAGCAGGACTGCGTGGCAAGAAGCAATGGAATACTTTGAGTATCTATTGTCAGTTTCTATCAGTGTGGTGGTGATTCGCAATATGGAAAGATGTCTTGAGAGAAATGGAGTACTATTATATGGAGCAATTAAAGACCAAATGATGTGATCCTCGCAGAAGAAATCACAAAATACAGACCTATTGTCGTCTAGGATGGATGAAACTTAGAACCCACGAATCTGATCTAGCAACAACCTTTGCACTAACCTCAACCCTAGCTATGAACAATCCGAGAACGCCAAGTAACGGTCGAATTCACGCCACAAACGAGGATGGCAACTCGCTTGATAAGTGAAAGAAACTTTCAAGCCAAGCACACCAGCTCAAAGCAAGAACAAAGAGTTATTGAACTTCCTTAGCCAAAAGACTAAAATTCCGAATTTTATATATTAAAGTTGTCTCAAATATGCGGACATAGGACCCTATTTATAGGCCTAGGGTTTCTCTAATTCCTAAATAATAAATTGCCTAAACAAGAGCCAAAACAAGCGGCTGAATAGGACTCCTAATTCTGGCCGAATACTTACTCCTAAAGCAAAAGGATTCTGGCCTCTTATTCACCTAAACAAGAACTCTTATTCAACTAAACAAGTACTAAAGATAAGATACGAAATATTGTAGAAGCTTCCTTAAAGATCACGTCTAAACAAGGCTGAAAGTGCATTCTGTCTTTTTAGGAGTAGGGGTATCTTCCAAAAGGGCTTCTAGCACGTGTATGGGCTTTGCATGGGCCATGCACACGTCCTTGGTCTTGCTTGTACTATCTTGGACTTCTTGAATTAATCCTTGCAATTCAGCTTGAAGTCTTCTTTGCCTTGCACGTGTCATTAGTCCAAGAGGCACTTGCACTTGAAGTGAGTCTTGTAGCTTGCATTGCTTGGACATAGGCATGCTCGCATCATTCCCCTCTTCTTGAAAAGGATTTGTCCTCAAATCCGCATCACCTACATCACAAGGACTCAAATCAGTAACATTAAAGGTAGCACTCACATTATACTCACCTGGAAGGTCTAGCTTGTAAGCATTATCATTGATGCGCTCAATCACTTGGAATGGTCCATCACCATGGGGTAGCAACTTTGAACGCCTTTGGATAGGAAAACGCTCCTTCCGCATATGCAACCAGACCCAATCTCCCGGCTCAAAGACAACCTTGTGTCTTCCTTTGTTTGCTTGCCTAGCATAGTGCTCCGTTCTCTTCTCAATGTTTGCTCTCGCCCTCTCATGCAATTGCTTGACAACTTCAGCCTTCTTCTTGCCATCTAAATTAACTTGTTCACTCATAGGCAAAGGTGGTAAATCCAATGGAGTCAAAGGATTAAAGCCATAAACAAGTTCAAAAGGTGAAAACTGAGTGGCAGAATGTTCCAACTGATTTTTGGTTTGTTTCTTTAGGAATTTCATTTTGGTTTAAGAGTAGGAGTTAGTTTTGATTAGGAAATTATAAGACTTTGGAGCCTATATAAAGAGGCATCCTCATTCATTAATAAGCAGACCATTCACAATAATTTCGAGATATAACTTAGCTTTTAGCTAATTGAGAGTTTAGATACTCATTGTGTTCTTGCCTAAGCTTGTGTGTCGTTTAGCTTGAACGATCTTTCACTTATCAAGCGAGTTGCCATCCTCGTTTGTGGCGTGATTCGACGTGGCTTGGAGTTCTCAAATTATTCATGGCTTGGGTTGAGACTCTTTTGTCGAGGTTCTTGCTAGTTCAGTTCGTGGGTTTGAAGTCTACTCCATCCTAAGCAACAATAGATCCGTAAATTCGTGTTTCACCTGCCGAGACCACATCATTTGGTATCAGAGCTTTGGCTTGTTGCTTTAGGTTTATCTATCCTTTACTTTACGTTTTTTTCCATTAGTTTGTTTCTTTTTATATTCTGCGTTGGAGAAAAAAAAAGGAGGAGAAAAAAATTCGAAAAAAAAGGAAAGGAGGAAGAGACAGCCTAGAAAAGAAGAGAAAAGAGGCAAAAAAAAGTTGAAAAAGTGCAAGATCATGTCCTATAATTACTCACAAAAAAACTTTGAAGGTTATATGTCATTGGCTGATCCACCGAATTTGATAGAGACCATGTTGAGTGAGTTGAAGTATATGTGGAAAGGGGAGATCGAGAAGTGTCATAAATGGCTTGATCAAATATAGAGTAAGATTCCAGGTCGTACACAAGTTGTCTCTAAAAGAAGACATAGACTTACTACATTGGACAATGAAGACAAGTGGGAGGAATTTAAAGCCAACTTGGCCAGAACAATTGACTTGCATTTAAAAGAAGTTGATGAAGCACGACATAAGAACATCTTGCAAGCTCAGTGCAAAACTAAGGAGAAGGTATGTTGTTCTGATCAGATTGTTGAAGAAGTTTTGACATGGGAGGAGTTTGGTAAATTTTCCATTGATTTATTTGATGGAGAGTGTTTTCATGAGCATGACATGTCACTTCTTTACTTGAGAGATTTGTTCGATGAATCTGAAGTTATGGAAGTTGTTCATATGAGGAAGCACCTTGTTACTATTGTTGGTGAATGTGACGAACTTGTTGTTATTAATGTCAAGGAAGAGGTTCAGCCCCTATCTTACATGTCTCCAGATTTTGTGATTGAACATGTTGATCATATTGACTTCTTAGGCGTTGACAAGTATGTTTATGTTGGAGGATCAATATTGCTCAACTTGTGGAATAATCTGAGATTTAAAGAAAAATTTGTGCAAACAAGCATGTTCTTAGCCTTCCGATTGGAGATGACATCCTACTTTTTATGCTCAAAGTATTTATTCAGTTGGAGTGGGAGATATCAAGTACCGCCACAACATTCAAAGATTAAACCTTGTTCTAGCAATATTATTCACTAAGAATGCATGGTGTATGCAAGGATTTGAGGACAAATCCCTTTCAAGAGTAGGGGAATGATATGAATCTAATGGGCCATTATGCTATAAGATCAAAAGGAGGAATCAAGTCTCGTTCGAGCTCCAATTAGACTGATTACAGGAGCAAGAGTCAAGAAGCTTCAAACTGAACTCAATGGATTCATTCAAAGCTTTTGGACTTAAGTTGATGCAAGCCAGCCCATGGACGTATAAGGAGCTATTTTGGATGTGATTAGAGCCCATACAAAGCCCATGCATGTTATTGAAGCAAGACAAACGTTTTAGACTTCCTAAAGGAGTAGAATTCTAAGTTGTTTTAGTATTTCAATTCCGGACAAACTCCTAATTTTTAGGAGTTGATGTTTCGCCAAACTCCTACTTTTTAGGAGTTGTTCCAACTGATTTTTGGTTTGTTTCTTTATGAATTTCGTTTTGGTTTAGGAGTAGGAGTTAGTTTTGATTAGAAAATTGTAAGACTTTGGAGCCTATATAAAAAGGCATCCTCATTCATTAATAAGCAGACCATTCATAATAATTTCGAGATATAACTTAGCTTTTGGCTAATTGAGAGTTTAGATACTCATTGTGTTCTTGCCTAAGCTTGTGTGTCGTTTAGCTTGAATGATCTTTCACTTATCAAGCGAGTTGCCATCCTCGTTTGTGGCGTGATTCGACGTGGCTTAGAATTCTCAGATTGTTCATGGCTTGGGTTGAGGCTCTTTTATCGAGGTTCTTACTGGTTCAGTTCGTGGGTTTGAAGTCTACTCCATCCTAAGCAACAATAGATCTGTAAATTTGTGTTTCTCCTGCCGAGATCACATCACCAAAAATATTTCAACTCCACCAATTACAAGACTAAGATTGATACAGCCGTGCATGAATCGGCTGTATCTTCTATGCAGTATTGTAACCTTCATACTTGAGAAAGCAAACAAATGGGTAGTCCACAGTAGGCCGACACCACAATCATCAATAAGGAAGAGTCATTTTTACCGTCATGCAGCGTACATGAACTTGAAGATCGAAGATATGTTGACTCACATGGTTACAAGATTGAAGTTGACATAGTGGTGCATGAATCGCCAGAATCCATCCAACGTTTTATTCTAGATGTCAAAGAAGTTGGCGAAATAAGTAGTTTACAGTTGGCCGATACCACAGTTAGTGAGAAAGAAGTGTCATCTATCGCCAATAATACATCCATTGAGTTTGTAATGCCCATAATTGAGGAGAAGAAAGAGGCATTTCCAACACAAGGAATTCTCGGACCTCTACCGTCTTTCCAGATCTTTGGATCTTCTTCTGCTAGGGGAATTTTAGGATCTCCGCCAAGTCATATGTTACTGAAGTTCGCATCACACTTGTCTAATTATGTCCTAGCTCAACATAAAGAAACAAGGGAGAAAGTTTACTTTAATGATGGAAATTCTATCTCACCTGGGGGGCATGAAGAGCACTGTAATGTAGTGATCAATGCTCCTACATCGGCTGAAATTATTTCGGCTGAGGAGTATATCGATCTTACAACCACTGAGGAGCATGATGATCTTACCTCGATCGAGAAGCAAGATAATTTCACCTCGATCAAAGAGCAGAATGATTCTATTTTAAGCGAAGATCAAGTTAATGTTATCCAGATCGAAAGATATAGTGATAGCAACCATATCAAAATTGAAGCCCAAGTTACAACTCAACTTGCCATATCCGGGGAGCAAGACATACACATAATGGAGACTGTTGAACCAAGTAAGAGTGTAGTGAAGCGATTCCCTACCGTGCAAGTCGCACACCACTTCAATAAAAGCATATGCATGGGAAAGAATGTTAAAATACGGCCAAAATCAGCCAAAACTGGCAAGAGACAGCCTGAGTATGCGTGGGTTAAGAAGGATGTACTTACTCAGCTGAAGATTGAGCAAACTATTTTCCAAGATAGTAAGATTACCAAGGTCTGGGTACCCAAGAAAGAGCTTGTATGGTCCAGGAAAGAATCATGTAAGACACGAGCTATAAGAAATGATCGACCTATAAGGTGCCAAAACCATCATATGGAGCCTATGCAGAAAGAAGTGCCAAGAAAATCAAACTCACACTCGGGGGGGGGGGGGGCAAATGTCAAGAAACTCGTCAACTGAATTTCACAAAGACTCAACGAAGAAGGTTGAAGGAAAGGATTCAAAAGCAAAATGTTAGAGACCTTCAACAATGTTCGTGCGGTTATTTTAGTGAAAGGAATATAGTTTCTACTCAGCCATATAAAGCCGAATTCAAGTGCCCTCGAAAAAATCACGAGCACACGGATATATCCAAAAGAGTGATCATCTGCAGGCCGACAATGGCTAGGTCTTGACTGATTCACTAGCAAATTCTTTACATATTACGACTTTAACTTGGCCGGATATATAATTTTCCGCATGTTCAAAGATGGATACACGTCAATGCTTTTTCTAGCGTCAAAACATAGTTCGGATTCGGATTCGGATTATCCGAACTTTTTAATTCGGATTCGGATTCGGATATTAAAAAATTAATTCGGATATCCAAATTATCCGATTTTATATACATTTGAAAAAATTAATTCAGATTATCTGATTTTAATTCAGATTGTCCGGTTTTAATTCGGATTATCCGACTTTAATTCGGATTATCCATATGTTTTATTATTATTTATTATTTTTTTTAAGTTTTTCGGATAGTTCGGATTATCCGAATCCGAATCCAAAAAAAGTTTGGATATTCGGATTCAGATAATTCATTATTAGGATTTGGATTCGGATAGTAAAATACGTGATTCGTATAATTCGGATAATCTTGAATTCAGATAGTTCGGATTCGGATTATCCGTTTGCTCACCCTTACTCACGGCAACAACTTACAGCAACAACTTTATTGCTTACTTTTGTTTCCTCTCAGATTACACCAAGAAATGACGGGCACACTTCCTATTTATAAACTGCCTACACCGCCATACTCCACCGCCTTAGTATTCTCTGGATTTTATTAAAGTCAACAATTGCAACTCTTAAATCAATTTGTTGTTAGAGAATTGAGAAGTGGTGAATAAAAAAATTGATTTGAGTTTGGTAGGAATGAATCCTAACCATTGATTTGAGTTTGGTGGGAATGAATCCTAGCCATTGTTGAGTTTGGTGAGAATGAATCCTAGCCATTGATTGAGTTTGGTGGGAATGAATTCTAGCCATTGATTGTGATTGTTGGAAGGTCTTGGTTGCCTATATAAGGAGTATTCATCCAACATTTCAAATGATCCCAAGCTCACACTCTTCTTGAGCTCTCTACTTCTCCCTCTTAGTTCATAGTTTTCTGTCCCACATAAATGTCGGAGTTCTAAGGCTGCCTAAGGTTTGAAAGGTGTTCAATAGTGCTTCCTATTGTTCACGAGTTTGGGCATTGTACCTTGGGAGCTCTATTACCCACGGAGGCCTGAAGCATATAGGCGGGTAATAAGAGTTTAAGGGCACACGGTGAAACTGTAGCCTCGTCCAGGATCTAAATCCAAAGTCATCATTTCCTGTCCGAAGGTTATACACACTTACCTACAAGTGTGATTGTGAGCATTCTATGTAACTCTTATTTTGTTATATTAAGAAATCATTACATTTAACAACTGTCTATGATCGTTAGTAATGTACTTAGATATTATTACATTTAACAGTTGTCTTTGATCTGAGTAATATAATCAACTATATTATTATCACTTTCATAAAATTACGAATTTGCACCAACATTTGTATACGGCAACATCTTGCGAGCCGAACAACGCCTTCATTTGAATAGACCAATTTTCGTAGTTGTCTTTGGTGAGCCTCGGAACTTGAAACGGAAATATGTCGCTCGCCATCACCTTAGCTCTGATACCACTTTGTTGGAAATGGATTTTTTTTAAAAAAACTGATTTTTATTATCTTCAATAAACTTGGACGTAGCTACACACTTTTCTGGAAAAACCTCTCTTTTGTATTCTCTCAATTACACCTCACGGCAACAACTTACAGCAACAACTTTATTGCTTACTTTTGTTTCCTCTCAGATTACACCAAGAAATGACGGCCACACTTCCTATTTATAAATTGCCTACACCGCCATACTCCACCGCCTTAGTATTCTCTGGATTTTATTAAAGTCAACAATTGCAACTCTTAAATCAATTTGTATACGGCAACTTATCCTAGAATTTTCTTCTAACTTCTCAACCTAGATACATGTAGATAATTATAGAATAATCTAGATTAGTCAAGAATTGCAACTCTCTTCTTAACAAATCAAGTTTACTTTTCAATAGTCATTGCACACTGCTCTATTTTCTCTGGTGATCTTCTGCCTTTACTGGAGTCAAGCTTCTGATAAGAGAACACGAATCAGATCCCGGT
>SOPF01020821.1:0-17894 GCA_012979155.1 Hypericum perforatum
CTTTCCAGAGCACAATCTTTCACAAGCCATACCTTCAGAAAGTCAACGAACAGCATGGCGAGTACAAAGGCCAAAGTCCACGGCGACAGGTTAAAGGAATTGAAGGCTTTTGACGAGACAAAGGCCGGAGTCAAAGGGCTAGTTGATGCCGGTGCTCCAACGATCCCCGACATCTTCATCCGACCACCCGAGGAACTAGAAGAGGACACTAAATCCAGCCTGATCAGCGCACAAGTTCCTACCATTGATCTTGGCGGCATCAAGGACGACGATCGGCGTCGGGAGATCATACGAGAAGTCATGGAAGCGTCAGGGAAGTGGGGGTTCTTCCAAGTGGTCAACCATGAGATTCCTCTTGATGTCCTCCAAGAGATGATTGATGGGGTTCATCTGTTCAACGAACAGGACCTTGAGGAGAAGATGAAGTTTTATTCTCGTGACTATACAAGGGCAGTGAAGTACAATTCCAACTATGATCTGTTCGAGTCAAAATTTGCAAGCTGGAGGGACTCGCTTATAATTTCGTCTATGAATTCCGATGATGCAAATCCTGATGAATTTCCGGCCGTCTGCAGGTTAGTACAATAACCTTAACGGTTCCCATATTGTTGAGAGCCCAATAGTAAATTTGTTAGTTTGTTCATAGGATATAGACATCAGGATGAAGCGTCTGTGATATTGCCGCTTGATTTTTATTTACAACACATTTGATTAGGAAGTCTAACTTGAGAAAGAAGCAACTACTTATTAGGACATCTAACTTGACAAGTAACTAACTATATATAACAAGGCCTAATCAAGGTTACAGCACATCGGGATGACCATGACTCCAATATTCTACTTTCAAGTTGGAGCATGAAAATTGATAACACCTAACTTTTCAACAAAAATTTGAAAACGCTCTTGACTTTTGGGAACAGGTTCGCCGATTGCCATGTAGTAGATATCTTAGTAGGAGCAACTTTGTCTGACTGAACACACTCACAAACGAAATAACTATCTATTTTGACATATTTAGTTCGTGGACCGGATTCGTGGTGATAGTGACTCTGTTAGACTTATCATTGGGTCTAGACATCAGATGAAGCGTCTCCGCGTTGACTTGTTTTATTTCTCCAGGGAACAGACAATGGAATATTTAAGACATGTGGGTCTCTTGGGAGAAACATTGTTTGAGCTACTATCTGAAGGACTCGGTCTTGAAACGAACCATCTCAAATCACTAGGCTGTGGAGAAGGATATGGCTTGATCTCTCACTACTACCCGGCGTGTCCGAACCCAGAGCTGACTCTTGGACTTGACCGCCACACAGATATTGGATTCCTGACTCTGGTTCTGCAGAACCAGATCTCCGGCCTCCAGGTCTTGCACGAAGGTCGCTGGGTCGGTGTAGACCCAATCCCCGGTGCAATTGTTGTTAATATCGGGGACTTATTCCAGGTTCGAATTGCGTACAACTACTGGATCGATAATTATAATATGCTCACTTTGCGGAATTAAGTATAAAATATTCACATTTGTATGACAGATGATAACCAATGACAAGCTCTTGAGCGGAATGCACAGAGTGATTGCTAATCGTCTTGGTCCTCGTATTTCGGTGGCTTACTTTTTCTTGGGACGCATCTCCTCCTCGGAGAAGAAATTTAAGCCAATTGAAGAGCTAATATCTAAGGACAACCCCGCTCGTTACAAGGAAGTTGTTCTAAGTGATTATGTCTCAGCATTCTACTCCAGGAGACTTGAAGCGAAATTGAATCTGGACTATTACCTGTGCGACTAATGCTTCGAATTTATGCAGTTCATGATTGAAAAGACGAAATGTGTGCGTACATTGTTGCCCTATAAACAATTTGTAATAAGAATCAACCCTTGTTTTCCTTTGACAGCTTGATCAAGAAGTAATGTAACAGAAGGATATACAAAATTGCCGTTGCATTTCAATGCAATTTGTGAAACTTTTTTAGTGATTCCGTTA
Organism: Hypericum perforatum; assembly: GCA_012979155.1. Lineage (NCBI taxonomy): Eukaryota > Viridiplantae > Streptophyta > Magnoliopsida > Malpighiales > Hypericaceae > Hypericum > Hypericum perforatum. The sequence continues at coordinate 1,980 of SOPF01020821.1, forward strand.
AGAAACTTGTTGTACATAGTGGCTGTGCCTCATAATTATATGTACCTTTCCCCTATACTTTATGACGGTCCAAATATTGTACTTTTAGACGTGGACTCATATCTAAACTCTACTATGTACTCTAGATTTAAGTACAGTGTATGTCTACATCTTACAATTATTGGCAGTACTTGTCTCTGCAAGTTCCGTACCATAAAAGAAAGCGACATTGAATTAAAAGGTCCCAACTGGTTTGCGTGGCTACCTTCGGTGAGTTCTGTTCAGGATAGCAGGATGAAACTTATGCATATGGGTCATCACATCAATAAGATCTCATCCTTGTTCATTTATTTTGTAACTTGATCAAGTACACTATAATAATCGATGGAAAATTACATGTCCAACTCTATAATACAATTAATTGAATTATGCTACGCAGAGAGTTGCCACATCTGGTACCACACCATTTAGCAAATTGTAGTCGTCACCATCCGATTTTGATTAAATAAATTACAATAGTCGATCACCAATCGCTTATCCTAATTTCATACGTGTATTAATTGTTTATTATTGTCCCCTACTATAACACAATTCTAATTGAATTTGTGTTCATCGGTGGGGTTATGAGTCATCAAGCCCTACTTGTTTCCATTAGACTCTCTCTCCTTATGCCTATTTCAAATATTCTTGCCCAACTCAGACTTGTAATTATTTCTGGCTAAATATAATTTTACCTGTCTTAATGAAAGCAATTATATTTCTGCTCTCCCGGATTGTCCCTCGACAGTCCCCACCTCTTCATTCAGTTGACCCAAGAAATTTGTCAAATCACAGGAAACAAATTTCCCGGAGGGCCATGTCCCGACTACTTTTTTTTTTTGTTGTCATAAAACCTTTTCCCGTTTGACAAGCGTAAGTTAAAAAGTAATATGAATTTATGAAAGTATAGATATCCTAGAGACAATCATATTAAGAATATTGTACTTGATCATATTCAGCTATTTTGGCATTACACTTAATGAATATAATATTTGATTGTTTGCATATATTCATGTAAGTGTTCCAATAAACTAGTGTTGTTATTAAGAATGTGAGATCTTCAATGACTAGAAACATAGTTCTTAAATAGCCCCAATCAATGATCATCGAGAATGGGATATCGATGATGCAATGAAGATTGGTGTGCGATCTCCATCATATCCATAGAGAATGTAGTGGTTCTCACAACTACGAGCTATTAGATATTTCATGATGGATGCACAGGTACTTTGGAGAGTATTAGTGTACCCAATCAAGAAACCGTTTGGTGTATTTTATTTACGTGTCTATCGGAATATCGGTTTATTTCATGTTGCACTGTCATGATCAGGTTCCATGTTAGTGAAAATTTTAAAACTTTTGTTGCGACGAACTATGTTCGTCTTTATAAAACCCAACAATTTCAACTTCATTACGAGATATATTAACATTATACGAATATTCTAACAATGCGATTCGATAAGTTGGCATAAGTAGTAATAATAGTGAGACTCTTATTAATTTTTGCACAGGTAAAATATTATTGTTACACTCATTATTGTTGATGCATAGTCATTGTTATTGCTATCATGGACAAGAGAAAACAAAAGCATCAGTTGCATCGGTAACGGTCAAAGTTTGACTTCCCTCCAAGTTTCCGAGCGTAAACTCCGGCGACATACTCTCTTAGAACAATATCCTTGTAACGAGCGGGGTGGTTGTCGGATCACGGATGTTAATTCTTCGATTGGCTTAAATATCTTCGGCGAGGAGGAGACACGTCGGAATAAAAAGGTAGCCACGGAAATGCGCGGACCGACGCGATTAGCAAGTACTCTGTGCTCCCCACTTTTAAGCTTGTCGTTGGTTATAATCTGTCAAGAAAATGTGAATAATATGCTTTTTATGATGGTCGAAGAAGTCGTTAGCAACTATACTTAGATCAAACAAAACCTGGAGTAAGTCCCCAATATTCACGACCATTGCTCCTGGGACAGGGTTGACGTCAACCCATTGGCCTTCATAGAGGACCTGCAGACCAGAGAGATGGTTCTGCAGCAGCAAAGTCAAGAATCCAGCATCTGTGTGGGGGTCGATTCCGAGAGTCAACTCCGGATTTGGGCAGGCAGGATAGTAGTGGGCGATCAAGGAGCCTCCTTCTTCGCATCCGAGTGATGTTAGGTGGTCCGATCCAAGGCCAAGCGCTTGAGACAGAACCTCTAACAATGTTCTTCCTAGAAGACGGACATGTCTCAGATACTCACTTGTTTGTTCTCTACAGAAATCGGACAAAGACAATGTCAAATTGCACATTTTTCGGGTCGTGTAGATACGATAGGCTTGTATACTTACCTGCATATGGCCGGCAATTTGTCAGGGTCAACATCGGAACTCATAAATGAAATTACAAGCGAGTCTCTCCAGCTTGCGAATTTGGTGTCAAACAGATCATAATTGGAATTGAACCTCACTGTGCTTCTATTCTCTAGTATAAAACTTCTTTTTCTCTTGTTCATTAAACAGATGAACTCCATCAATCATCCCCTGGAGGACTCCAAGAGGAATCCCATGGTTAACAACTTGGAAGAAGCCCCACTTCTCTGATGCTTCCATAACTTCCCGTATAATCTCCTGGCGCCGATTGCCGTTCTTGAAGCCGCCAAGATCGATCACCGGAACTTGGAGGTTGGTGATCTTGCTGAATTTAGTTTCCTCTTCAAGCTCCTCACGTGGTCTGATAAAGATGTCGGGAATTGTTCTTGTTCCGGCATCCACCAGCCCTTTGACTCCGGCCTTCGTCTCATCGAAAGCCTTCAACTCCTTGAGCCTGTCACCATTGGTTTTTTCCCTTGTGCTTGCCATACTGATCCTTAAATTTGTCTAGGTAATGCTTAAAGGAAAGAAGATGGTGCATACGGAAAGGCTTGTTTTGTTGCATTTATATAACAATTACTGAGGAGTTCGGCATCAATGAAATCCTAGCATTATTTAACAATTATTGATGAGTGTCAAGAATTAGTGCATTATTTACAATTTTCGCACCATAAAAGAAGGCGACATTGATTTAAAAGGTCCAAACCGATTTGTGTGGCCACCTTCTCCCCAACGTACCTTTGCCTCACCGAAATAATCTCTTGTCCCTGCCATAGGGTATGCATAAAGATCCAGACATATACAGTAGGACTTCAACTAAAGTCCACAAAGGTTATCTTCATAGAGTATTTTTATAATAAAAAAATTGCTGGTGGGTTCCACTCAGTTCAGATGATGACGTGGAAACGCGGGAAGAAACCAATTTTATATTTGGATCATGAATCCGATGGAATATTATATAATCGTTCTTCTTGAAGAACCTTATCACTATGATTTTTTATCATCGTGTTTAGATTTGTTTAAGTTTTCATTTATTATCTCCTAGTTAATTTGTTTTTCAAGATTTTCATATAGAAAGAGTACAACTTCTATCTTTTCGTCATCCGCGGAGAACAAAAGGCTTTTTTTTTTTGGTTTCACATTTTTTGTGCTACGATTTTATAGTCTAAAATTGTTTTTTTGAATCATATGATTGCACCATTGTGTATTTTTTTATAATAAGAAAACTTAATTAGGTATTTGACACGATATCAACCTAAATTTGGGACGATATTATTATGAATTATTTTTTTCAGGTATTCGATATTTTTATTAATATGAATTATTTTTATTCAGGTATTTGATATTATTATGAATTATCATACTTGGCCACAAGATGAGATGACAAATTATAAGATTCCTAGCGTCTATTTTACCTATTTCTAAGATTCTAGATGTAATTATCCTAAAAATTAGATCCAGACTTCCAATAATTCTATTATTTAATATTTCATTAGATTTGTATGGTTCATACGCATCAAAATCACATGTATTACGGAGTCGGAGTGGACTTTAGCCGGATAACGACAAACTTAGCCATAATCTAACCCCAACTACCACCACATTTATTATTAAATATTTCATTACATTTGCTTGTCTGGTGCATATGATTTATATTCTTAATTTTCTTTAAATGGTCCAACTCATCTTCATACTATTGTAAAAATGATATTTTAGCGAGTCTAATTCTAGAATAATACTATAATCCAACAATCTAGTTAATTTGAATACATACAAAAAATATCTACAATCACTCGTCAGTATGGCAACCATCACTGATCGGATGGGAACAGAGTATCTTACCTCCGGCGACCGCTTACAGGAAATGAGATCCTTCGACGACTCCAAAGCCGGCGTCAAAGGCCTAGCTGACAAGGGCATCACCAAGCTCCCCGGTTTCTTCATCGGAACACCGGAACTTCTCGCCTCCGGAGGCGACCATGATCATTCTTCCGGGACCCAGTTCAGTATCCCCGTTATAGACATCGGGGACCTGGAGTCCCAGCGAGACGAGGTGGTGAACCAGGTCCGGAGAGCCGCCGGGCAGGTGGGGTTCTTCCAGGTGGTGAACCACGGCGTGGGGGCCGCGGAGCGAATGCTAAAGGCGGCGCGTGGGTTCCACGAGTTGCCAGTGGAGGAGAAACGAGGTTACTACTCGAGGGAGCGGACACGGAAGGTCAAGTTTCAGAGTAACTACGACTTGTACGAGGCCAAGTTTGCAAATTGGAGGGACACTTTGTTTTGTGAAATGGGACCTGAGCCTCTTGACTCCTTGGAGCTGCCTCTCGTTTGCAGGTTTGGGGCCACTTCACAACAAACAATTTATTTCGTTTAACAAGCAAGATTGTAGTATCACATCTTTATATTTTATTTTTTTAGAATTCCTTAATCTTCTCAAAATTTACATAATAATTAGTAACAATAATACGATGCGCTCTTTTCTTGTCGACATTTTTTCAATCAATTTTGTTTATGTAAAATTTTAACGAGATAATGTACTACGAGAATATGTAACTATTTTTTATCATTTAACTTGTTAGATAGCTCCTATCCAATTAGTTTTGGCTACATACTGATTTTTTTTTCTTCATGTAGGCAAGAAGATTATGGCTTAATTATATCGAAGATTAATGCTTTATTGAAAACTTATAATATAACTTTTACCTACAAAATTTAGTAATGTGGAATTTTTTTTGTGCCTGAAAAAACCGCAGGGATGCGACAATGGAGTACTCCAAGCAAGTTCACAAGCTGGGGACAACCTTGTCGGAGTTACTGTCTCTTGCGCTCGTACTCAATCCTAACCATCTTAAGGAGCTAGACATTGTTAAAGAGCATGTCTTTTTGTGCCACTACTCGCCGCCGTGCCCCGAGCCGGAGTTGACCATGAGCACCACCCAACATTCCGACCCCGACTTCTTTACCGTTCTCCTCCAGGATAACGTGGGTGGCCTCCAATTGCTCCACGGCGATTCTTGGGTCGACGTTCCCCCTACTTCCGGAGCTCTCGTTGTCAACATCGGGGATCTGTTGCAGGTAACTTGTGTTATCCTCTACCAAAATTTGTTGTTACTGTTGGCAAGCATAAAACCTCTATAACTCACAATCTAACACATGAACAAGATCAATTTAGGTGGCAGAAGGTTGCTGAAATTTTTGACAGCAAAAACAGAGGAAAGGGGGAGACTTTCTCTGTGACTTTTGGCATTCCCTTCAGAGATGGAGCTATGTTGTAGGCAGTGGGGTCAATTGACCCCACTTAATTTCTTATTTATTTGATAAATTAGTATATAATTTAGTATATGCACTCATTAAAAATAAGAAATTGACCCCACTACAAAATTAATTAACCTATGAATTAGAATTATATAATAAAAAATTATATATCTTACATATTGTTCCCACTATAAAAAATTTTTGGATCCGCCCCTGATTCCCTTACTTTTTCAAAAGCCCATACAAGTCTTATATAAAATGGTACTTTTAAACAAAATTACATACCAATCAACAACCACCACATGTTACTTAACTTACTAAAATATCTTTCTAATAAACTAATAAACAAAGCAGTACATTATTCAACATTCTCCCCTTTAATGTGCTTCTCTTGAACTCCAAGTGCTGCTCTCAACTTCTCGAACCTTGCCCTTGATAGTGCCTTAGTAAATATGTCCACCAATTGCTCCTCGGATCGACAATACTTCAGCTCAACGATGTCTTCTTCAATTGCTTCACGAATGAAATGATGTCTGACTGTAATGTGCTTCGTATAACTATGATAAACAGGGTTCCTTGCCATGGCTATTGCTGATTTGTTATCACAATAGACCACAACAGCTTCATCTTGCTTTTCCCCAACATCTTCAATGATTCTCTTCAACCATGCTACTTCTTGAGTTGCAAGACCAGCTGCAATATACTCAGATTTAGCTATGGATAACAAAATAGATTCTTGCTTCTTTGAACACCAAGAAAATACTCTCGAACCAAGAGTAAAAGATAGCCCGGAGTGCTTTTCGAATCAACCTCACAACCAGCATAATCACTATCACAAAAACCAACCAGCTTAACTTCACATCATTTTCCATATCTCAAACCATAATCCAAAGTACTTTTAATGTACTTCAACACTCTTCTTGTAGCGCCTCTATGAATATGACTAGGATCATTGGAGAACCTTGACAACAAACTTGCTGCAAACATGATATCATGCCTCATTGATGTCAAATAAAGCAAACTTCCAACCAAGCTTTTGTAATCCTTCACATCCACCTTTCTTCCTCCATCTTTTTTCATCAACTTCTCACCAACTACAAGTGGTGTGGGTGTAAAATTGCACTCATGCACTCCATACTTCTTCAAAATCTTTTCAGTGTACTTCTTTTGGCAAATGAACACACCATCACCATCTTGATATACTTCAATGCCAAGAAAATAATGTAGCAGTCCCATATCACTCATTTCATACCTCTTCACCATCTCTCTTTTAAACTCCTCAATCATTTTCTTATCATTTCCAATGAACACTAAATCATCAATATAAAGAGCAATAATGAGAACGTTGGACTCACCTTGGTGCTTCACATACAAAGTAGGCTCACTCTTGCTTCTTTCAAATCCTTGCTCGAAGAGATACTTATCAATTTGGCTATACCAAGCTCTCGATACTTGCTTTAAACCATAAAGTACTTTTTTCAATCGGTACATCTTTTCTTCGTGGTCTTTTATAGCAAAGCTATCTGGTTGTTCTACATACACCTCTTCTTTGAGTTCACCATTTAGAAAGGCTGATTTGATATCAAGTTGGTGAAGAAACCAACTTTTATAGGCTGCCAAGACAATCAATGCCCGAATCGTATCCTTTCGAGCTATTGGAATAAATGTTTCATCAAAATCTACACCGGTTGTTGTGAATACCCTTTGCAACCAATCTTGCCTTTTTTCTTTGCAACGATCCATCCGGTTTATGCTTCACTTTATAAATCCATTTGACTTCAATAACTTCTCTATCTTTCGGTCTTTCAACAAGTTCCCATGTCTGATTTTTCTCTATGATGTCGATCTCTTCTTGCATAGCTATCCTCCAAGCTTCGTCTTTCATTGCTTCTTCATAGTTTTCTGGTTCTTCAATACAATAATTGCACATAGCATAAATATCACTCAAACTTTTGTATTTTCGTGGAGCCTCTTCAACAATTTCATCACCATCATGACTTGGTCTTTGTTGTAAAATGACAGCCGCATTTTCATCAAAAAATTACATCCCGACTTATGATCACCTTCTTGGATTTCAGATTGAACAATCTATAGCCTTTTGTCATAGAGCTATAGCTGATAAATAAGCATCTCTCACTAACTTCATCAAACTTTTGCCTCTTCTCTTTCAGAATTTGAGCATAGGCCATACACCCAAAAATTTTCAAATGATTTACCGATGGTTTCCTCCCACTCCAAGCTTCAAATGTAGTCATATTCCACACGGCTTTCGTCGAACATCTATTCATCAAATATACGGCTGTGTTTACAGCCTCTGCCCAAAAAACTTTTGACAACTTCTTCTCAAACAACATTGATTTTTCCATCTCCATAACTGTTTGGTTCTTTCTTTTCGAAACTCTATTTTGTTGTGGAGTATAGCCAGTTGTGAGCTGCCTCTCCACACCTTCATCTTCACAAAACTTCTGAAATTCTCTTGAAGTATACTCCTTTCCCCTGTCACTTCTCAAAACTTTAATGTTGCACCCACTTTGATTTTCAACAAGGCTTTTGAACTTTTTGAATACTGAAAAAACTTTAGATTTTTGCCTCAAGAAATAAACCCATGTCATCCTTGTATAATCATCAACAAATAAGAGAAAGTACATATTTCCAGAGTGAGAAGCAATAGACATAGGTCCGCAAACATCAGTATGCACCAACTCCAACTTCTTCTTCGCTCTTCATGCAACTCCGGTTAGAAAAGACTTTCTATGGTGCTTTCCAAGTATACATCCTTTACACACTTCATTCTTATCATGAATAGTAGGAAGCCCTTGCACCATCTTCTTTTGTTGAAGTAATTTGAGACCACCAAAATTTAAGTGGCCAAGTCTCTTATGCCAAAGCCAAGAATCATCAACAATATTCACCTTCATTGCAACATCTTTAACATACTTGAACTTCAGCAGAAAACATCTATTTACCATGTCCACTCTAGCCAATACTTCATTCTTCTCCAGTCTATCAAAAATAGTGCAGAAACCAGCCTCAAAATGCAAAGCATATCCATGTTCTACAAGCTGTCCAACACTTAACAGATTTTGATCAACCTCAGGCACATACTTACTCCATGAATCTTCTCCATTCCTTTTTTCGTTTGAACTCCAAGTGACCCAATTCCTTTTACTTGCATAAGTGCTCCATTTCCAACCTTAATATTAGACTAAAATATCATATCCAAGTCAATAAAGATGCTTCTATTCGCTATCATATGGCTACTACAACCACTATCAATAAGCCACTTCTCACCTTTTCTCTCCACAGCACTTAGACAAGCATAAAACAAACTCCCTTCACTCTGTTTCTCCTCCACCATACTAGCTTGTTGATCAACCTTCACTTTACAATCTTTTTTTACATAACCAAATTTTCCACAATTATGACATCTTGGTCTATTATCATTATACTAACAATCTTTAGCAAGATGACCAACCTTATCACAAACATGGCATCTTCTTGTTGATCGTTCTTCACTTTGCTTGTTGTCATAGCCAAATCTTCCTCTACCTCTCCCCTTTGAAACTTGCAATCTTCCTCTTCCTCTACCAAATCTTCCACCTCTAAATGAATCATCCTTCTTTGGAGCATTACTCATCGAACCTTGCTCGTGACTCTTGGAGTCAAAAATCAGCTTCGATTTCAATGCACTCTCAACTGATTTTTCTAAGTGTCTTGCCAATCTTTGCTCGTAAGCCTTCAAAGAACCAATCAACTCTTGTACTCCCAAAGTTGACATATCTTTAGTTTCTTCAATCACAGTAACAATATGGTCACACTTCTCAGGAACACTAATCAAAACCTTCTGTACAATTCTCTTATCAGTGAACTCTTCACCATAGGTCTTCATTTCATTCACCACATCAATAAATCTAGTGAAAAATTCATCAATCTTCTCATTTTCTTTTATTTTCAGATTCTCAAACTCTCTTCTTAAAGATTGAAGTTTGACAGCCCTTACCTTCTCATCATCTTGGTACTCCTTTTGTAAGATTTTCCAAGCTTTCTTCACTTTTGTTGCTCTCATAATCCGGAGAAAGATTATATCGGAAACTCCCCTTTGAATCATCCCCAGAACAGCGGCATCAAGAGTCTTCTTCTCCTTGAGTTCTCTTAGTTGAGCTACCGTCATCTCGGCATCATCTTCGGGCTCCTTGTACCCCTCTTCAATCATTTCTAGCACTTGAAGTGACCCAAACAAAGTCTTCGTCTTCACACTCCAGAAATCATACTTTTCTCCTTGGAAAAGTGGAACTTGAACTGAGCTCAAGCTTATAATTTTGTTGCTTGCCATTTTATGTCTTCAACCCACTCTTTTCTTCACTTTCTAACTCCACTTGATGCTCTAAAACTTTCAGCTCTGATATCACTATGTTGGCAAGCATAAAACCTCTATAACTCACAATCTAACACATGAACAAGATCAATTTAGGTGGCAGAAGGTTGCTTAAATTTTTTACAGCAAAAACAGAGGAAGGGGAGGAGACCTTCTTTGTGACTTTTGGCATTCCCTTGCTTTTTCAAAAGCCCATACAAGTCTTATACAAAATGGTACTTTTAGACGAAATTACACACCAATCAACAACCACCATATGTTACTTAACTTACTAAAATATCTTTCTAATAAACTAATAAACAAAGCAGTACATTACTCAACAGTTACTCGTATATAAATAAGCGACTAATAAATTGCGGGTTGCTTCCACCCACTTTGTTAGGATTTATTTCAATTCTGTAGGGTCTATTGTATAGTATATTGAGTTTTTGTCTTATGAATAGGGGTATGTATTCTGAGTTCATTCACTTTGACAATGCCTACTTTAGACCTCACTTACAGTTCCGTAGATGTTAGATTAGTTGATCGAGTTATCGTGAGTGTTAATTTTTGCTATATTTCGATACTAATTGTTATAGACATTCTAAACATTTGTGTTTGTGTTTCCGCTGCCCTAACACACATGTGCAAATTGAAGCTCATTTCCAATGACAAGTTCATTAGCCTGAAGCAAAGGGTACTTGCAAAAAGAACCGGACCAAGAACATCGGTGGCTTGCTTTTTCACCCCAGATTTTTACCAATCGACGAGGGTGTACGGTCCAATCAAGGAGCTATTATCAGGAGAAAATCCCGCCGTTTACCGCGAAATCTTGGCTAAAGAGTACTTTCTCAAGTATAACGCTAAAGGGCTTACTGGCAGCAACTCTGCCCTTGAACGTTTCAAGCTGAATAGCAGCTGTCCCACCGAGTAACAAGATCCGATCAAAAAGGTGAATGTTAATTAGTATGGGCATATAATAGCAAATGATAATATACTTACGAAGCTGGATTTCCCATTAAATAAAGATGTTGTGTCATTCGGGGAATTAAGAGATCAACTCTTTATCATTACTATCCGGAACTAAGTTTGTATTCTCTAATAAAGCAATTAAGTGGAACAAGGTTAAGTTATTTGTCCGAAGTTAATTGCCAATTTCCGATTGCTTCAAATTTTGGGACCTTATTGGAAAAATCTGTGGAATCTTAATGACTTTTCCAAAATTAGACCTTATTGCAAGACTTCTTATTTGATTGGGTTTGGATCCCGAGTTTTAGATGATATCAAACTCCTAATTTAGTCAGATAATATTATATTTTAGGTCACTTATTTTGGATTTTAAAATTTTAAATTAAGGAAAACTCTTCTAGATTTTCCTATTTTTAGTTAGATCTGTGGTTATATAAATGGCATTAGTCTTTAGATATCGTCATCAATCCCAACAGATTTTGAGACCTTGTTAATGCAACTTTGAGATTAATCAAAGTTATATTTTAGTTAACATTATGGTAGAGTCTTGCAAGACTTACTAGAAGACTTAGCTTTTCTTTTTCTCTATCTCTTGTTATTCGTTATTATGTTTTCAATTATGATCTTGTGTTTCATGATTATGCGTAATGAGTAATTCTTTTGTAGGTTCGATATCTTAATTATGTGATTGATTATTTATGTTAGATTGTAGTTCAACTATCTTTCGTAGTAGTTGTTAATTGATAATTCTATTACTTAATCTAAATTGACCTCTTCAATTATGATTAGAGTTGATGAGAGTGGAATAAGAGACAATCATGTTAATAGAAAAATTAATTAATATATTCTTAGGTATTAATGAAATATTTTGATATCTTAAGAATAACTTGCTAAGAATAATATTTATAATGAAATTAGTGTAGTTATCATTTAATTGATGAGCAAAAATATTAATTAGTAACTTAGACCTTTACTATCTTAGTTTTGTCAACCTCGTGAGCAAAAGCATTAGGTAAATGCATTAGACAATTCTAGATACTAGTTACAACTTCATAAGAATCATAATTTTGACATAGGTAATCAAATTTATAAGAATATACGTGCTCGTTTTTCTCAATTGATTTACTACTCTTTCTTTAATTTTTTGCTTTTGTTTACTTTTGTTATAACCACGACATTTCTCGTAAAAATAATTATTACTCTTGCTACGTAAGATTAATTGTTTAAATGTTGTGTTGCAGTCTTCACTTGCGAACTTTACTTATTACTATACTATTTGATTGTGCTTTATAATGTTTTCAATTTTTCGTGTATCAAATTAGAGTCATCAACACAAAACTGTGATTTTATGATAGAATCAAATGTGTAGTACACTTGCTGATTTTGTGTGCTATATTTTGTAAAAACTTCTAGTGCATGCCAAACCGAGAGTGAAGATGAACCCCTAGTGCATCTCAAACGGTTACATGAAATTTAGTCCTGATGTGTAAATACAAAGAAACAATATGGTCTAATCTTCACTAAGGGTTTGGCACACACTCGTACGCATGCGTACGAGTGTGGGTGTGGGTGTTTTTCAGTTTGTCAATTTAATTGACGGAACTAATCACGGCATGAAAATTTCGAACATCAATAATACTTACCATTCTATTATCATGTGCAATACTATTTTTTATAAATATTTTTTTGTACTCTTATCTTCTCTCTATAATCTCATTAGATTTCTTATCTTTTCTCCGGTCGGAGCCTCCTAATTTCCGGTTTTTTCTTTTGTTCTCCGTGGATTAGAAAATAACAAAAACTAAAAATTATAAAAATCCCTCCAAATCTAAACACAATCCTGTAAATAATCATATTGCATAATAATAAAAAATCACCAGTTTAACATGTGTCCATATGGTTGCCAACAAGCCTGGCTAATTAATTTAAAAATTGAGCCGACCCCAACAAGTTCAAATAACTTTATGTGGTCCTCCTATACAAACTATTAATATTTTAATCAATGATTTTTAATAAAATCTAGATGTTGGAAAATAATAAGCTAACACTATCATAAAATCATAATCATTTGAATATATCAAGTAATATTTGTAGAGACTACCGTAAAATTAAATTATTGAGTGGTTGTACGTCATAATCTGAACAGTGTGGAACCCATTAGCAATTTTAAAAAAAAATAACGGTTTCATGAAATTGAATAAAATGGAATAATTTACATTGGGGAAAAAGAAATCGCAAAAAAATAATACTATTATGTATTTTATTTCCAGTGAGACATTTTTGTTTCAGAAAATTTGGTAGTTGGCTCCAGCCCTCAAGATGGACTTTTGACTTTTCTTATCCCAACAGGTCCCCGGAAACGGGGTCCTTTGGCCAAAAATGGATCGTGAACTTTAATGATTAAAAATAAATTACAGTTTAGTTCCTTTATTTTGGAAAAGTTATTTATCCATCCTTTTTCAGTTTGTCCACCTATATTTCCGATTGATAAAATTGTGAACGTACTAAATTAGCCCCTCTTAAGAAACAAACTTAAACCCTTGAAGGCCACCACTCTTCTCGACGAAAGAGATGACCCATTTCGCCGCAACGATGATGGAGCTTCCAGGCTACCTTTCTTGTCGGCGACATGTTTGATCTTCTGGATTCGAGTTTTTCGATGAAGTCTCTGAGTTTTGGTGACTCATTGTCATTGTAAGCGGAGGCGTCGTAAAAGAGAGATGGTGTCGGCGACAGAGATAGAACTTTGGTGGGAGTATTTGGGGGTAGGGATAGATCCCATTTAAGTTTTAACTTTCATTATAAACATTCTTGCAACATAATTCGAAAAAATTGGTTATCTTGCCTGAATAAAGTTACTGTAAGAAAAAAAAGACAGATGATAGAAAATTAGTTTCTCAAATAAAGATGGATTAGCATATTCTTTTATTTAAGGTACATACTGTATTATTCCAAAAAAGAGATTACATCATGCACGAAAAAATACATAATACATGTTGTACAAAACACAACCATTACCGAATCACGTAGAATTGACTGCTTTATATTAATTGCCTAAAATCGATAAACAAAGATAACATGCATAAATCGAACTACCTTCTTAGAATTAAGCTACCTGAGGACAAAACATGACATCATTATAAGGTCATAGTCCAATAGCCGCACCATTCTTCGGGCACACCGTATTTTACTCTTGATTAAATTGACCATAATATTAAGGGAAAAGTCCATAGAAGGTCCTGAGGTTTCAACATTTTTGCGACGTAGTCCTGTAGTCCGAAAACGTTATATTTGATCCTGAGGTTTTCCATTTTTTTGCGAAAGAAGCTCGGATGATATTCCGAGCCAAAAATTGCTCCGAACCAAAAAACGACGTCGTTTTTAGGCTGATGTGGCACGCCAGCTCACAATTTTTAAAATATCCATTTTGATCCCTAAATTTATATAATTTTTTAAAAAGACCTTCTTCCCCCTCTCCTCTCTCCTACTTCCTCCTCTCCTTTCTCCCATCTCCGCCTCTCTCCCCTTCCAATAAGAGTGCAAACACAGGTAACTTTCCTTAAAAACCAATAAAAACGGTCTAACTAAAACATACAAGAAGAATGAATCCAAATAATCTAGACCGGACATTACAGGGTTGATTAATTTAATAAAGCTTAGCATGAACATAAAATAAAGCTCATCATCACAAGTCACCAAACTCACAATTCACAGCGACCGAATCACGATTATCGTCAAAATCAAAACCCAGAAGCCAAAAATCAACACCCACTTAATTAATCTACCCAACAGTGGCTGGAGATAAAAAAAAAGCAAAAGCTATACCCAGTTCATCAACCAAACCCACTTTTTAACCCTTCGGATATAATAGGAAGAGAAAAAATTAATACAATCAAGGTCAATCGTCGGGCGGTTTCCATCCCCGATGTTCCTCCAAAGCTTGGAAGACCTGAAGTTCTTAAAGACCCCACTGAAGAACATGTAGTTCGCTTCTCGTCAATGTGGACGCACCCCGGCCAATCGCATATATCAAGTCATCCGGAAACTGGCTTGCAAGTAGCTTAATCCCTTGCTCTCGGCTCAGGCTCCATTTATCAGACGCCAGGTGCGCCCTCATCGGCTGGCTCATCGTCTTCCTCATCCGCTTCCTTGGGGAAGACTCCCCTTCCTCCGGAGATTTAGTGTCCTCGATCGGGGCAGCACCGTCGGGGAGTGTCTCGAATAGGAGATCGTCGTACAGGGACCAGGAGCACTCCGGCTCCGGTGCCGGAGGGGGTAGGGCAGACGACCAGGAGGAAGGGCAGGGGAGGAGGTAGATCTCGTCAGGGCCGAGCTCACGGTGGAGGCCGAAGTCGGAGTGCTCGAGGAGGACGTCGGAGTGGCGTAGCCCAGCAAACAACTAGCTTATGGAGAGAATGCAGTCACCAGAGAGGATCTCCTATTCGAGATGGGGCGGCCACCGTAGAGGAGGCTGGGAAGGGTCCTGGATCTGGTGGTCCAGTGGTGGGCGAGAGTCAGAGGAGGGAGGAGAGGAGAGGGGCAAGAGGCGGAGGATATGGGAGAGAGGAGAGGGGGAAGAAGAAAAGAGAGGAGAGAGATAAGATCTATTTTAAAAATTATAAAAAGTTAGGGATCAAAATAGATATTTTAAAAATTGCGAGCTGGGTTGCCACATCAGCCTAAAAATGACGCCGTTTTTTGGTTCGGAGCAATTTTTGGCTCGGAATATCATCCGAACCTCTTTCGCAAAAATATGGAAAACCTCAGGACCAAATATAACGTTTTCGAACTACAGAACTACGTCGCAAAAATGTTGAAACCTCTGGACTTTCTATGGACTTTTCCCTAATATTAAATTGTTCTTGGATGTCGTAATCTTGCGTGTTTACAACTCAGCAGCAATGAGAATAACTTTAAATTTGGTTGTGGTCTTTCCAGAGCACAATCTTTCACAAGCCATACCTTCA